>JUFY01028730.1:20277-90817 GCA_001855655.1 Leptopilina clavipes | reverse complement strand
AATTAAAACATTTATTTGATTTAAGTAATTCATATTTGATACAAATGACTATTTATTTGGCACTATAAAATAAAATATTTAGCTCAAGTAAATATTTATTTGGTTCGAATACAGATTTAATGGATAATAGACAATTAAATCATTTAATTGGATCAAATAATTTTTATTTGATCCAAATAATTCTTTTTTTCAGTGTATATATAGAGATGAATTTCAATCCCTGAAGACATTTTTGGAATACTCTTTGAATTTGAATTAGCTTGTAGACATATATATATACATATAGAAGGGAAGATTGTACGAAGCGGCACACGTTCGACGTCCAGGAAGAGAAACGGGTTTGAAGGGGGTAGTTTCGGACTTGCGATTTGGCACGGACAAGGGCCTCTGCCACCCTATTCGTTTCCACCCCCCTCCCCACCCCTTTAGCCCAATATTCCTCGTCATGGAAGGATATGGCGAACTGGCACGTGGCCAGCTACCACTGGATTCGAATTTTCGGTTCGATGTGTGGCGACAATATACCAGTCGTTTCTGCCCACCCTATTCCAACCCTTTATTCTTTATTCATCCCTGGCCCTATCGTTGCCATTGTGCACGAAATGCGAGGTTCGTTTCACGAGACGCGAGACTCGAGCGATTTATCGAGTGTGCTGGGATATAAGGAGCTGGATGGATATTCGAGGGGAACGTGAAAGTGAGTATTCGACAGGAGGCATTAGTTTTTTTCTACAGAGACCGAAAAGCTTTTACCGGATGAGAAGGTCTCACTAAGAGGTCTACTAGAGGTGGTTTTTTAGACAACGGCCTCTAAAAACGAGTCTTGCATTTACATTCACTGCGCTTGATAGTCTCATTTTTTTTTTTATTTTTCCTCTTTTGCCTGTTATTTTTAAAGGACTTCTATATATATTTTTCTGTCCATTGAAAAATTGCAATTTCTAAATGCCATCGCGGTTTTCATTCACGAAATGGAAAGAGACTTCCCGCTGTGGGGTAAATGAGAAATTGCCTATGTGAACATTTTTATATCTCTCCTTCATCGCAAAATTTACTCTCAAAATATAGAACGCACAGTGGAATTTTTTTATATTTATACAGAAAATAAAACGCACTTTTCTCTTTTATCCAAGTGCGAATATTTCCACACAGTGAATTTGTTTTTTTCTTTTTTGAAAAAATAGTTCATGGAATTTTTTGAATTTTTCAAATTCTTGATATTATATAGGGAAAAATGTAATAATAGATCATTATAAATTCAAAATGTTTATTTTTAAAAAAGAGAAAGAGCAGGGAATTGTAATTGAAAATTGAGTTTGAAGGGAAACAATATTATTACGAGTGGAACGTAAACTAATGATGTCTTTTGTTTCATATAATAATGAAATCTGAGAGTAGAACGGAAGTGCAAAGGTAAGCATTTGGATTAGCTGGTTGTCGTGGAGGACATAATTCTTTAATTTCTCCTTACGTGAGCAGTAGTCCTACTTAAATATCTGCAGACTTTGCCACTGTTCGAGAAAAGTAATTAAAAGTTAATTACTACGTCGAGTTGAATTTTATATATATAGAGCGGGAAATGACATCAAGAAAGTTTGAATGGCCCTACAAGAAATTCACTTCCTTTCGAGAGATACTTAAACTGCCCTCTGTACTTCTCTTAAATTCACTTTTCAAAAACCAAATCCACTTACCGATGCAAAATTACCACAATTATTTCTACTTTTTCTAATACTTTCAATATTTCAATATTTTAATATTTCAATATTTCAATATTTGTTTCAAACTGCGTAGAAAAATGAAGAAAAAATATCTCTTCATTAAAGAAAATGGAAATTAAAAATAATCCTCCTAATTATTATTATTGTTTTTAAACTCACTTCGTCTTCGGAGGACAGTATCTTGAAACAAGAGATTAAATTACTCCCGCAGAGAAATCTTTCAAATTTTGCTGAATGCCAGAAAGTTATTAAAAAAAAAAAGAAGTATGTGTCAGTGTTCCTATGTAAATTTTTTAATTGCAAATTACGCTCTTGAGTAATTAGAACATTACCTCGGATTTACGAGCCTTCTTTTTAAAAATTAATCTTCCATGTGAAATTTAATTATCCGTGCGCGGTAAGAAATTAATCTACCATGTGAAAGTAAATTATCTGCGAATAAATGAAGACTTAAAAGTCCTTCAGAATCTCAATGAATTTATATATATATATATAAAAAAAATAAAATACAGGTTATTTTCATTTTTAATTAATTTAACTAAACCAATAATTTTAATTCAAAATTGAAACCTCTTTTCTGATTCCCCCTTCAAAGCTTTGATATCAGCTTTCCACTTTGATGGAAAGACCATAAAATTAGTTTTGCTCCAAAGATTAATACACAGTGTCTTGAATTAAGTTATATTAACTTCCCCCTTCCAAGTTTTAGTCGATAGTATGATAACTATTCGAGTGAATCACTACTTTCAAGTGAAAACTGCAGCCGCATCAATTTGTGAAAACTTTGTCCAACTTTTTCCTTCCCCGCGACATCGAGAGATGTCCATAGATTCTTGGCTTGGGGGGGAGAAGAAGAAAAGGAAAAAACCACCGAAAAGTTTCCCAGTGACGAGTATAATTCAAAAGATGAAAAGCAAAACCATTCGATTTTAAAACTTGGACATTTCTATAAAGTTTCGAACAAAGTCTGAAATATCTTTCACAAAGAAAATAAAAACGATCGAGATTTTATTAAGTTTTCAGTATTTTTTTTTTTTCTCTTTAAATAGAAAGGTCCCAAAGTTGAGAAATTTTATCTTAAGAAAAATCTTTAACTTTCAAACATGAAAAATTTCTTGTGAAATAATTATATGTTCAATTGTTAAGGAGACAATTTTTTTTTTACAGAGCAATTTTAAAATTTTAGAAGCAATCTTTATTTCTTGCACGCATGCAAAATAACGAAGCCTCAACAATCCATCTTTGTCTTTATGGAATTACAATGTCTGACCGAACAAACAACAAGAAACTCAAGATTAATGTCGTGCACCGTTTGCTGAAAACTAGAACAATAAGTTAGCTATTGCAGCCTGCAATTCGCTGCCGCAACTAATAATCAATTTTCTATATCCCAGTTCCAACTTTTGCACTTCACAAACGATTTACCTCCATAGCCCACAAGCAATTATTGAATTTCTAATTTGAAACAATCTCAATTTTGAATTCAAGTCTCGTTTTATTTCATAACAACATAATTGTTCTATTCTATTATCAGTGTTATTTTATTAATCACATAATATGTTATTCTCCTTTTCTATACGCATTATTATCTGAAGCGCTCTGAAGAAAGGCAAAAATTTTTAGGTTGTTTGTAATTTTTTTTTGAGAAAAAATACAAATGAATTAATAAACAAACTTTTAATCAAGGTAGATACAAACATAATTCGTTTGCTTAAGGTTCCTTTCTTCAGAGCGCGTCACATATTTTGAATTTCTTAATTGGAAAATTGTCACTATAGTTGATTGAAGAATGTTTCAGTTTTTAAAAAGGTAATTTTTGATGTATGATTACAGAATCGACAAGTGAAGTAATTAAAGGTATATATGCTGGAGAGCACGCACAATTAGTTTACGGAGTGTTCACCACCCCTGTCAATTCCATTGGAGGTTCGGCTATTTGTGCATTTCCTATGAGCAGCATACTTGAGGTCTTCCAAGGAGCTTTCAAGGAGCAGGAAACTATTAACAGTAATTGGTTAAGGGTACTACCTGAAAAAGTTCCAGAGCCAAGACCCGGAGCTTGCGTCAACGACTCGAGAACACTTCCCGATGTCACTGTCAACTTTGTTAAAGCTCATCCTCTCATGGATGACGCTGTTCAATCCTTCTTTGCATTACCTGTGATATCGAAAATCACCTACAAGTAAGATCATCATTTTCATAACTTGTCAAAATTAATCCTGAATTTGTAATTTAATATTTAATATTTAATATTTAATATTCAATATTTAATATTTAATATTTAATATTTTTCTTTTAATTTTAGTTATAGGTTTACAAAAGTCACTGTCGATCCTCAAGTAAAAGCCCTCGATGGAAAGACGTACGATGTACTTTACATCGGAACTGGTAAGACATATTTTCCATATTATGATAATTGTGGAAAAAAAACAGTGGAAAAAATGTAATCATAATTTTCCGAGAGAAATTATTTCTAATTGATAATTATTTCTTTAGATGATGGAAGGGTGTTGAAAGCGCTTAATACAAGAGCTCCTTATTCTCGAAGTAATGCGGGACAAAATATTATTAGTGACGTTCAGGTGCTCAAACATGGTAAGAATATTAAAGTGCTTTTGACGCTTTGATACCTCTCTATAGATTAAAACGTAATAAAAAATTCCATACATATGAAACTCAGAAAGAGAATTTTGAAATATTAAGAAAGATTCCTTTTTATTGGAGGATAATTTGAAAAATTGTATAATCTATAATAATAATAATTTTTGCTGTTTTAAAAAAGGTGAAGCTGTAAAGGATCTGCAGGTTGTTCACCTCGCAGGAGAGGCCAGTAAATTAGTTGTGATCGCGGATTCAGAAATCCGAGCCGTTCCTTTACATCACTGTGATTCTCCGACAGCCAATACTTGTTCAGCATGTGTCGCACTACAAGATCCTCATTGCGCTTGGGATGCAACCACAAATCTTTGTGTGGCTGTGCCAACGAAACTCCATGACAACGATGCGGAAAAAACGCTTTTCCAAGATATCGTCTATGGAAAGCACAAAGGATGTGGATATGAACCAGGTAAATTTCTTTTTCTTTGTATCTTCTCCAGTTTTCAAATCACATAAGAAAGAAAATTTATTTGATAAATTTGAGTTTTCAAATATTCCAAACGAGATAAAAGTTCTTTTATCTTTTTTTCGATTCTTCTAAATATTATATATAGTCTCGTAGAAAACGTAATTTTTTCATTTCTTATTTTTCGAGATTCTTTCAAGAATTTTTACATATTAAATCTATGATCAAGAGGAATTTTCTTCCTCAAATACTTGTAATATTCTTACATATCAAAATAGCATTCCTATCTTCGTTATATAATTGGTACGCGGTATGAAAAAATCTCATTTACTTGGACGCATCTCATTTGCTTTTTTCGCATAAAACTATCAAGAAATATGAGCTTTTTTTCAATATAAAAACTTACCGAGTACAATTAGAAATTCATATTTTCCTAGAATAAAAAAATTAACACGGTGTTATTCAAATTCCATTCATAGTTGTGATTATTCAACGTTTATTTTCATTGTACGTTTTACATTTTCAAAAGGTTTATAGAAATTTCTTTTGTTTCATTTTGCATGTTTTAACTGTCAATTGTGTTATTTGTAATGGTTTTTTTTTATTTTTTAGAAACTCTTTTAAAATATATTACGTATTTTATTTTATTTTTCTTTTACATAATATTTGTGTATGTAAATTTTATTTTTACGATTATTTTTCTGAATTGTGTGAACTGTCCCTGTCAATTAGCGAATATTGCTTCAGAAATGGCGAAATCTGTACCACCTGTGGTTCCACCTCGTATCGGGCGTGGAGAGCTGCCCGATGAACGTGACAATGAAATTGTCATCGAACTGGATCGAGACAATCAATATAGTCGCACTCAGCCTAGAGCTAATGAACCTCAAGGTAGTAAATCGTGTCTCCTTAAAAAATGTTTTTTAATTTCTAACTGTTAACATAAAATTTTAACACTCATGAATTATATATAAATCATGCAAATTAACTTTTTATCATCATTCATACTGACATTATTGTTTTTAACGAAAATCACAATTCATTATTATGAAAAACGAAAAGATACGAAAAGATATCTTCTTTTAATAGAAAAATGAAATTTTTTATATTTTTTTATCCAAGTGGAAATGTGAAAATTCTGAAGTGATATTGAAATAAAAATTCCCTCTGTTTTAGGAGTGGCAGTGACACCGGTTGTGTATTCAGCACAAACTCTGACGGGAGCATTGGTGGGAACATGTTTCTTTTCCCTCATAGCGGGATTTGCCTCTGGGTTTTGGTTTTCCCAAAGGTTACGAAGTGCGCCATATCCCGATCCTTCTGAGCAAAGGCAGCAGCTGAATCGACTTACAGAAACGACTGACTCCCCCGGTTACAACAACAAGTCAATAAACCTCGTTCTGAATGTCCCGCCGAAAAATCCAAACGGGAAGAATGCCAATTCGTCAGCAGAGAACAAGCCAATGCAAAAGGTCAAGAAAACGTATATATGATATAGAAGACGACAAGCCGTCTGAGGCTTGCCCCCCGACCCAGAGGTTTCTAGTTCCTCCGACATGTCGCACTCTGAAAACCCCTACGAAGACGGGGGATCCGAGCACCTCAAGTCAAGGAATGATATGACACCTTGCACAATTTCTGGAAGTAGTTCAGAAAATAATCTCTACGCGAGCCCTGACTTTGAGCAATCGCTCAATAAAGGTTACAGTTCTGAGATTAATCTGGACTCCTTGCACATGCAAATGGGTCAAATTCCCTATCAACAACAATATAAAGCCAGCTTGAGGCGAAAATGTAAAGAGGGCGCTCTTTCTCAGGAAATTTACTCCAAAATGAATCGATCCGTCGCTGGCGAATCAGCAAGAAATTATTCCAATCATAAACTAGAGCTTTTGGACTTTTATGAAGAAAGTCCATCGCGCAGCGTCGTCCTCGAAAAGCCTGAATTTCGCGAAATGCATGAGCACTATATGGTGCCTACCCATGACCCTAATCGAGTCAGCAAAAAATCACTCTCCCTGTTCAATCCGCAATTCCTTCCTAATTTCAACGACATTATTATGTACGTTGCGCAGAACGACACCAAGGACAGTCGACAATTATACACAGATGTCACGCATTTGCGGGATGATTTGGATTTTACGAAACCTGGTGGGTATAGAAATGACATGCTTAACACACAGCCTCAAGCAAATATTGATCCTCAGGATTATTTGGGCTTGAGGTATCCTCAAAATTCGGTCCATGAGGTAACGAACGAGGACATTTTCATTTTAAAGAGGGAACTTCGAGAGAGCACGTGGAAAGACAAGTATGATTTGAGAGACTGTGCGTCTTAGTCTTTGGCAAAGTAAGTCTTCTCTTCAGCCTTAAAACATAAAAAAAATTGGTCTTTAAGAAATTTTAAGAAACTTTTTTAACTACAGAACAAAAAAAAAATAGGAAAAGATCGTTTAACTTTGGATAGAGAAATCCAAATTTTTAGGGAAAATAATAGAATTTTTAATCGAATTTCCAAATTATTTTCAAGAGATTTTCGTAGATTGTATAACTAGAAACGTGGATTCTCTTTCCAAAGGAGAATAAGGTAGAAAAAAGTAATTGAACAGAATACGATCAAAGTTATCTATGTTGATCATAATTAAAAAGTTTCTAGAGAGCAACAACATGAAAAAATTTGTTATCTAAAATATTTAGACTATTTTTAAATAAAATTTTGATATTCTAAATGCAACACAATATAGCGATTATTATTTTTTTTTAAATATATTATTATGTTTCTTCAAAAAGAAATTTTAGAATTTTTCATTCGTCTGAATCTTGAAGCTTTATTTCAAATTCAAGTCCCAATTGAACACAATTTTTATAAATTATTATTAATTTCTTTAATTCTGAAATTTTAATCCTGCCTAGAGCCACTAGGCAATGAATTTATTTAGTTAGATAAGATAATCAATTTTTAAATTATTGTATATAAATATAAAAAATCAATTATTTAAGACAATAAATGTTTTTGTCAAAAAAAAATTTTAATTATAACGTTATTTTTGATCGATTGACTCGTTTAAATTCTGTATTAGTTGTAATGAAAAAGAAAATTCTGTATTTTAATTCTAGAATTGTACAGAAATAATGTTTTATCTGAGATAAATGATGTATATTGATATTTTTTGAGGAAAATTATTTTACGCATGTTGGACGAAAATTGTGTTCATTTGGGAAATGAAGATTTTGAAACCAAGATACGCTTAAAATTAGCTTTTTGCTATTGATTTGGACGCTTATCCAGAATGACATTATGACAGAAGTCTATGGCGAAAAATGTAGGATGTAATTGAAAAATGTGATACGATTAGAGGACTGTGTTCTTAGTAGTGGCCTGTTAGGTGCTTAGATCAAAACAAAAGAAAAAAAAATAAGGGGGCGTTGCATAGGACATAAGCATTCGCAGCAGATGAGGCGTGCCTTCCATGTGTATTTGTTGGCATTTTGATCTGTATAGAATATAAAGGTATAAAAAGAGGGGACTTGGGTAAGTGCCTCATTTTCGTTTCTAGAGAACAAAAAAAAAAAAAAAAAACTTTTTTAGTAAAAACTCAGTAGGGACACAACAAAAAAAAAGTTGAAGTTGTTATACGCGTGTTGCATGAAGACAGATAGATACGATAATACGTAGCGCTTAATGTATTTTGTACAAGATAGAGAAAAAGCGAGAAAGATAAAAATAAATAGCGAGACGAATTAATATTTTTTATTTACGCTTGTGATACGTGCAAAAAAACTTTATATAAAAAAATTGAATAATACGTTTCTAACTTGAGTTTAGTAACGAAACTTGTTTTAGTATGATTTGTCGTAAACTCGGTGCGATCAAATGTTCAAATGAAATTTTTGAATGAGAGCAAAAAAAAAACATGACGAATAATCCAGACGCAAGAACCGAATTTTGTATATAAATATAGCGTTAATATCTTGCCGTCAACGATATTCCAAGTGTGTACATTAAATTTCTAGATCTAAGCAGCGTTTATAGATTATGCTGAGAGAGAGTGAGTGAGTGAGAGAGAGAGATTGTAGGCAGCTATTTTCTATTTTCAGGAGTTATTGATAAAAATCATTTGCAAGTGCTTTTTCAAAGAAATAACAGTTGTAGATAATAACATAGGTGTCAACTTTTTCAAAATAATCAAAAATTTTTTATAAATCATTGCAGAAATAAATTAACAAAAAGGGTAATACATTATTTACTATGTTAAAATATTTCTGTATATTAAAATTTTTCTGAATTATTTTAAATTTATTATTCTAAAAATTCATAAGAAACATTTAGTTTACATCATCTGAAAGAATTTTACTCTGTGAATTTTGAAACTCAAAAACAATTTTTAACAATGAATGTGAAAGTTGATACCTATGGAAACAATTTTTGTGGATTCGATTTCTACGAATAGTGCTTGGGAATTTTTTTTCCTATATTTTTCGTTTATCGACTTGAATTACTCCACTTAGGTACATCTTGCTGATTTGAATTATTATCCGTATTGAATGATAAATGTACACTATTAGTTATAATCTAGACCAAACAGAATATATATAAATATATATTATGCAGAATGAAAATTGTGCTAGATGATTATTGAATAACTAAACGTGCAAATCGATCGAAAGTACTCATTTTAAAACTGATTGTTAATCGCGATTTTCTATTGATACTTTCAAATTGAATTTTGATTTTATCATTTATCACTTTTACCGAGGTCAATTTAGTAAATTTATCAAATATCATGTTTTAAATTTATCTCTTCAGTGAGAGACTCTTAAATTTTTTTATATTCACTTATCAAGTGAATATTTTATATTCTTTGAGGATAGAAAATGAAAAATATTTATTGCCTTGATTAACTTTGATTGGTTTTAAATTGAGTGACTTAAAAGAGTAAATATTTTACACATTGTAGTATAGAGAATGTGTTTACTGATGTAAGTAATTTCGTTAATGAATAGGTCTTATAACGATATATGAGATTATGACATTCCATTAAAAGCCAGGACTGCCAACCATAATTATACTGCGGTAGCATCTCATAAAATGTTCAAGTTTATCGATTCTAGAGAAATTTGTAGATAGTTAATATTAAATGAATTAAGCATGTAAATTTATCGTGAAACATACATTTAGTCTTCTTCGATTAGATTTATCGATAATGAAATGTATTATTACAATTTGACATAAAAAAATTCACAATTAACATTTTTCAAATATCGCGTTTTTAATTAAATTCCCCTTAATACCTTGTAAATATTTTTTTAACGAGTAAACACTATAAAGCGCAAAATCTTTTATTTACTGAAAAAATTTGTTTTATTATCTCAAAACTTTAAGACTTTCAATTCTACACAAATTTTATAAGGATCCTTTTTATATGTAATGTATAAAATTTCCTATACCTTGATGTCAACTCACTTGGAATTTTCTAAAAAAAAAATTTTAATAATTCTAAATAATCGTTCTTAATTTTATTAAGGTTGAAAAGTTTTTTAAAAAATTTGTTTTTCTTTAATTCCAAGGTTTTAAAATGATAAAAATTTATTCACCGTTGGTGGCAGTCCGGGCACGCAATATGCTGTGCCAATGCGATGTATTTCATATGTAAATAAAAAAGTAGATTATTATTTTTTACATAAACGTATGATTTTAAAAGGATTTCAGTTATTCTGAAAAAAAAGGAGAGAGATTATTTTGATGTATAAATTAACGATATAAGAAATACTTCCCCTTGCCTCTCTTCCGAAAGCTTTCGATGTCTCTTTAAATAATTTCTGTAAAGAAAGTCTTCTGTACGATGCAATTGAGAAAGTATCGTCTCTTAGTGATATATGTAATATTTTTACAATCTTATAGCTTAGAACATATTCTACATTTATTTTTTTATGATTTATACAAATGAGATTTATATGTTCTCGAATTTTTTCTATTCTCTGTTATTCAGTTCTCAAGTCAATTGAATATGGTTTTAATATCTGTACTGCAAATGAGATTTTAAACTAGGATTTAATTTTTTTAGTTAGATAAGTTTCATTGGACCCTAAAGCAATAATTCTCTGAGATTTTTTTTCATATTTCAAATTTGAAAAAATCTTTAAGGGTATGTTTCCATAGAATGATATTTTAACATGTTGATGAGTAAAGAAATCTCAGAGATTTTTGTCAAGGAAAATAATTAACAAATTAATCACTAAATAATTGACTATAGGGAATAATCTTTACGGGAAAACTGTCAAAGATTCTCTTTTCCGAAAATTTGAACAACGTTTTTCTTTATGATACACCGTGTATACCAATATTATATACGTAATTAAATTCAACTAGTTGTAAATACTTGATGGACATTTCTTTCTCTGAATAATACAGAAAATAATTTTTCATCACGTTAATTAATTATGAATTATTTTGAATAATTAATTAATTATAAATAATTGATTATCAGAAAGTCGTTGACTCAATAATCCAATTTAATTTATATAATTTTATACAAATTTTCGGAAACGATAACAAAACATGTATTTTTGAAAACATTAATTTTCTACTTCTAACAAAAATTTTTCTTAACATCAAAAAAATATAAATCAATTTCACTGAAACGAAGAAGGCGAAAACAAAAAATGAAAACTTGGAAAAATCAAAATTAAAACTAACTTTGCAGAAATTTTCTTATAAGATACAAAAAAACTTGATCTCCGAATTATCTGATCTTCTCCAAAATAATTCTCATGATCGGGCAAATGTTAATAAAGTCACTCGAAACTCCACTCAAGACTGAGGAGCTTGTACATAGAAAAATACTTTTAATGACGAGTATTTGGTACCGAAATGAGATGTTATTTGTAAATAATTAACACGCGCACACGAATCGTATTCACGAAAAAGAATTCTTATATACACTTATACACAGAGAATGAAAACCAATAAAGAGATTTAATTCAAAAACGTTAACATTTTAATGGCGATATTTAATTTTAAGTGATCATAAATACTAAATTGTATATATATATAAACACGCGAGAGATTTTATTGAAAATTGTATAATATACTAAATTTGATGCAATGACAACGTAGTTATCTTTATATTTGAATTCATGGTTCCAATATTCATTTGTACATTCTCATAAAGAAACGATTATCATTTTTTCTAAAACGATTCACGCTCTTAAGAGTTGACATAAAATTGTCTTTTCGTTTTTATATTTATATGTAAGAAGTTATTAAATGTTATAAAAGAGGGAATCCCTTCGTGAGAAGTCCAGTTATTTTTAATAATTAAATAAATTCTGGTTCAAAAAAAAAAAAAATGTGTTATTAAGAAGTACTTTTACAAAAATTTTTGTTAAAAAAATGTTTTATATATATACAAACTTTTGTAAAAGTATAGTTTATGTAAATTTTGTTACAAAAAAGAAAAAAATTAAAAAAAAATTTTTTTTGGGACTTTTCACACTTCTGCAGTTAATTAAAAAAGCAAACTAAATCGATTAATGTTATTTTAAATTCATGCTCTATATATGAAAATTTTTAATGACAATATTTCTGTATTCACAGATTTTTACATTATATATTATTCAAGTCTGACATATTTCGAAAGACCTGCTTTTCACTGTATGAAATTGTAGCTTTGAATGTAATCAGCGCTTATTATTTTTTTAATGTCAAAGAGAAAAAAAAATTCTTCAAATCCCTTTTTGCGATTAGAATCGGTAGTTTAGTTTTGCGTAAAAAGGTTTAGCGAATTTTATCGAATGTACATAAGTGAATTAAATAAAAAAAAAACAATGCGGAACACTTGAAACATGTTGTGCAAGATAATAATTCTTTAAATTCGAAGAAAAGTGATCGATTTGATATATTGTACAACTTAAGCGAATGTTTTCACTGCCGTTACAGACTTTTTATTAAATTGAAAGAACTTTCGTCATGATGCCTACAATTAGATAATATGTAGAAATTAGTAATAATGCGATTACACAGCACGAGCACTTATGAGTTTACATCTACACTTCTCATATTCATATCAATGTCACAATGTAATCCCGAATGATGAAGAAGTGAAATAAATATAAAACGATAAAATTACTTGTAATAAATGACGAGTTTAAAATTTTTTTCCCCCGATAAATAAATTACAGAGACAAAATGTACCATTTTCAGTTTTTCTAAGTGAAATTTTTAATGCCCCGGGAAATCAAGTTTAATAATTAAAAAAACCTGCATTTTCAACATTAAACAACTTTAATTGCAGTATAAAATTACGTCTTGTGAGATTTCTAAAAATCCATTATATACATTTTACTATAAAAAGGACATGTTATAAAATTTTTAATTAAATTTGACTTAAAATATAAATATGTTTTAAATAACAAACAATATGTTTGTTAATTAGTAAAATAATAAATAACTGATATTTAAATACTTTTAAAAAGTTATTTATAATTAATTTAAAATTAAATTGAAATATTTTAATATTTAAACTTACTCTTTACATTCTAAATGTATCTTTATTTAGAATTGGGTTTTAACGTTTCAGAAGTTCTGCGTCTCCAATATGTGCTGTACGTTTTTTGTAACTCTTTCACATCGGAATTTTTATCACAGGAACTGGATTCATTTTGACTTTCTGAATGTATGATGTGCTTTATTGTTGACACGTAATTTGACTGCTCGTTTTCATGCCTTGAATTCGAGACTTTTTCATTGCAAGATATTGCATTTTTCGAGTGAACATTTCGTGAATCCATAGAATTTTTATTTACGCTTTGCGATAAATTGAATCTTTGTTCTGAGCTAATTTGTCCTTTATCCAAATTTGGATTTCTAAATTCTATTTCATTATTTACAGTTGAATCCTTCATTTTTAATTTGACACAATTTTTTTCAGATTGATTAGACAGTTTTTCAGAATCACTTTTATGATTAATGGAACTGTTCGCAACATTAGATCTACTGGGTGTAGAATAATTGCGAAAAAAATAATTGTTAGTTGTATTTTGTTGATATAATTTTTCCTCGATTCTTTTGTTTATAACGACTGCCTCTGCGAGTGGTATGGGCTCTATATAGGTGAACGTTTTTTTACGAGTTTCTGTATTTTCCACAAATTTCTTTATGCTAATTGGTCCATTTATTACCGGGACTGCGTTGCTAAGTTCGCCTGTAGTTCTAATAACTGGAGTAATATTTCCCATCGAATCAAGTCTAGAATTAATTTGGTTTAGTGAATTTGTAAAGTCCGCAGAGTCTTTTTTAACATTTTTCGAATTTGTTGATATAACAGAGGATTTTTTCGATTTCTTCGTTTTATGTTTCAAAGAAGTTTTATGATTAGTTTCAGCACTCAAAGAATTATTTTCACACGAGACATTATCTTCCAAGTGATGATGCCTTATATGACGATGTAAATTGTCTTTTCGTCGGAAATCTGTTTTACAGAATCGACAGGAAAATGGTTTTTCACCTACGAATAAAAATTAAAATACGAAATAAATAAAAACTGATTAAAAATATTAAAATTAAAAAATTAAAGATTTAAGAAAGTTGAAAGTATACTTGAATGAGTTGTCATGTGTCGTCTTAATTCACATTTGGATAAAAATAATCTTGAACAATGAGCGCAGGAAAAGGGTCGTTCTTTCTCATGAATTCGTTTATGGCGCTTCAGTAAAGATTTGTCTTTAAAGCCTTTATTACACTGGTCACAAACGTGAGGTCTATCGCCTGAAAAAAAAATAATTTAAGTTTTTTATGAAAGTTTTTTTTATGAAAATAACAAATAACGAAAAATGGCACTAACTGGAATGAATGAGAACATGTCGTTTTAAATTCGACGATACTCTGAATGTCTTTCCGCATATTTTACACAAAAAAGGAGTCGGTGTTGTTTGGGAATGAATAGTCATATGATATTTGAGATCATCCTTCTTTCGGTAAGCCTTTCCACAATTGTTGCATGTGAAAGGTTTCAATTCTATAAAAGGAAATCATTTTTTATTTAAAAATAAATTTAATAGTAATAAAATAATAAATATATTGGTATAATTGTTAAATTAGTGAACATACTACTATGTGATAACATGTGCCTGTTAAGTTTATTATTTTGAATGAAAGCTTTGTCGCAAAGAGTGCATTTGAATGGTTTGTATCCAGTATGAGTTCTTTCGTGATATTCAAAATGAGATCGTTTCACAAAACTTCTGTTACATAACGTGCATTGATATGGTCGAATTCCTGTTACACAGGAATCATGATAACACGTTCCTTTTTTACTACGAAAGATTTTTCCACATGCATCACATTTATATCTTTCCGGGGAACCAGGTAGAATGGATATATGACTCCGATCTACAAGTTTTCGTCTATTTTTTAAAGCTTTTTCTTTCTCACTTTCTTCATTATCTGGATTCTGTAAAAAGCAATTTAAAAATGTTAATAATTTATTATTCATTAACAAGAATTGTTGAGAACTTGAAAAGGAACCGTACATTATCCTTCTTCGGGGATAAAACTTCAGTATCGTTATTTTTATCTTCTTCATCAATTTTTAAAGTCCAATTATCATTTTCTATAGAGTCGTTTTCAGTTTCACAGGATACTGTTTCAGTATTTACTGTAAAATTTGATCTCTCTTTTTCAGCTGAGAGATTGCAGGTAATGAACTCGTAGTTGATTAATTTATTTACCAGTAGATTTCCATGTTCTATTGATGTATTACTGTTAGATGACTCTGAATTTATAGTTTCTGTTTCATTTGGTTTTGAAAAATGACGAGTCGGATAATCTACATTAAATAAAATGTGGTTTTGTTATTTTAATTTACATACATAATTTTCCTGCAATCTTCTTCATGTATTTTACATGATAATAATATTACTTGTATAGATTTCGTACATAATTTTAAAATGCATCTTACCAAAACTACCAATTTGTTGGATCTGTTTCTCATTGTCGCAGGATTTACAACCATACTCTTCATGTAATAAGCACATTCGACATTTTGTATGACCACAAGAATCTTTTACAAGTCTTGTTTGGGTGGTATTTGTTAATTTTCCACAATTTGGGCATTCTTTTGCCATTATTTTAATAACCTTTTTAAAAGAAATAAAAAATTAATACATTAATAAATAAAAATAGTTGAATCCAATTGAAAGTAATTATAATTTTTAAAAAATAATTTAAAATAATACTACCTTTAAAAACTTAAAAAATATTTATCCTCAATTAAAAAGAAACAATAAATAATTATTAAAAATGTCCAATAAAAGAAGGAAATGTTAAATGCGTCATTAAATTATGTTGATGCACAGTAAATTATTTTATATGTAAATATGTATATATATATAGGCAATATAAAAAAAGTGAATTGTAAATTGATAACTAATAAATAATACAAATATAAACAAACTTTAAAAATATATAAACAATGTGTACATATGTCTATATATATAGATATACATATACATTCATAGAAGATATAGGTTATGTTCATGTATTATTAAGGTCATTTTAATTACTTACGACACATTTACTATTAAGAAAAACACTCCATTTCAGTAAATGTTAAATCAATTTAATTCACACTGTGTGAGTCACTTCAATTATCAATAACACTTGTAATTATTAACTTTTTATGTAAAAAACCTTTATAGAAGCTTTAGAAAGTTTGTCATCTGACATCTGATTGGCGAACAGCTGGTCTAGCAGACGACATGAACAATGTCAAATATATATGTATATACGAATACGAATTGTCGTTTTTGTGAAAAACATTCAAGTAATTTTTATTTTTATTTTATTTGCATATTAGATAAAGTCTTAATAAATGGTCATTGACCATGTATTAATATTTTTAAATTAAATGTAGTGTGTGCTTCATCAAAATACAAAAATTTCATTTGCCAACTGGCAAAATTTGAAATTTGCAAGATATTGGACAAATAAAAATGAGTAATCTGCGAAGAGAGGTAATTTTTAATGTATTTACATTAAAATTTGTAATTAAATCTTATTTATAAACTATGAAACATCAAATAATTAATCAATTTTCAGGTTAGGTTTTATTTTATAGTCATGTTGATTTACTGCAAATTTATTTCACACATGTAAATAAATTTTAAATATTTGTTTTACTTATGGATTTTTAATAATTAATAATAAAATACCTCAATTATTATAAATATTTGCAAAATTTTTCAGGTACTTAAAATATTCAAAACATTACATAGGACGAGATTAAATACCTTTCAAAACGATGAAAACGCACTACAAGGTAAACTTTGCATTTATTTATTATCAATTATTGAATAATTATTGTGTAAACAATAATAATAATTAAAAATAAACTTATAAAATAAGTAAAACAATTTTTTAATCTATTTATAGTTGTAAGAAAGAAGATAAATGATGAGTACAGAAAGAATATGACCATTGGAGATACTGAAACCATTAAACAAGTAATTTTAGCGTAAATAATATACTTGGAATCACTATTAATATTTTTACAAATACAATTTTTAAGATTTATTATCTTTTTCAGTTGAATGAAACTGCTTTGGCTGTGGAAAAAGAAGTACGAACTAGAATAATACAAGCAGTCGAAAGAGAGCCAGGAAAATTCGGTAATTTCTTCATTATTTATTTATTTAAAATATATCTAAAGATGATTGAGTTGTATAATTTTAAAAGTATATTTCAGTTAATAAATATAACGAAGTGAATATTCATAAAAATAAGTAGTTAAAGCTTTTGCATAGTTAAAGTTTATTTCTTATTCTTATACGTCTAGTATGTTTTTATATAGTCTGTGACCTTGAAATAAAATTTATAATATACATATTGTTTTCTCTTGAAATAATATCGTTGCATTTTATTGTTTTTCTATTTAATTCTTGGTAATTTTATTTACCTGCTTATTAATTTGTTATTTCGTATTGTTTACAGAGGTTCGAATAAAAAATGACAACCTTGTTGACAATTCTGCAATACCCGATTCAACAGCTTTTAGTTGCAATGTATCCACTAAAACCTGTAATGTTCCTCCTAAAAAAGATCTTTAATATCCATGCAGGTATTTATGTAATATTTGTACAGCTTATTTATTTAAATTTAAATAAATCTGTATTATAATCTATCTGTTTTTACTGAAATTAAAAAAAGACACTTTTCCAGTATTTTCAATTAAACTTTCTTTGAATAAATAGTAAACTTCTTATCTGATAAAATAAACTTTAATTTTTTCCATACTTTTATGAAAACACAAATTTATTTACAATATTAATGTTTATCATACTAATCCGTACATGTTTGATAAGCATGAACAGCAGTTATTTTGAACCAATGTGTGATGAACACAAAATGTTGATTTCTAATTATCTGGATCTTCAATGACTCCCTCCATTCTCATTCTGAAAGTTAAAATCTTTTTAAATATTTATATTCTTTTCTTTTCAGTTGTCAATTTACTCATTTCTATAAAATACAGTGAATAAATTGATGTCTGTTAATGATAAGATAAGGAAACATTTTCCCAAGATGTTGATTTGCAAACACTAAATCTTTTTTTCTTTTTAATATTACAATAAAAATTAAATAAAAATGATACATATAAAAATATTTTATTATGTTCGTTGTTATTGAAATTTAAGATAAAGAAATTGAACTTACCGGTTTGTTAATGATTATTATATTCATGACTACTGAAATGAGGTCACAATTTAACAAAATTCTCATTAAAGATAAATCAAAAAATGTCAAAGGTTCAAGAGAAAAAATAAACGCCAGTTAAACAAAAACGGAAAGGAGGTCAAAATGCATAAATTTTATAAAAAAAAAAATTTAGAAAAAATGAGTTTTGTGTAATTTGATATTTAATAAAAATTAAATTTGTTAGAAATATGTCAATAAGATAACTAATTGCTATTATTATTTATTAATAATTAATTATTAATTAATTATATTAAAACTGGTTATATTCTTAGTTTTAATGAAATAATTAGTAACTTTTTCTACCTTAATTAGAAAAGTGGTTTTTATTATAATTAAGGAAGATTATTATAAAACACTGGATTTTATTTAAGCGAAATAAATCAGTTCTTATTATAATTTTACAAAATACTAACACATGTTCTGGGTGATTGCGAATTTGATCTATTAATTCCGTAGGTTTAATTTCTTTAGTGCAAATACGATGAACAGCAGTAAATAATGGAAATTTGTCAGTCATGTTTTTAACTTTTAGCATTCCATTCACTTCATCTGCAGTAGCTGGACCTTGTAATTTTTGTCCTCCTAGAAGTTCATCTTCCAATTGCTTTATTGTCTGTAAAATTAAATTTCAACCTCATTATTTGAATATGTACTTAATTAATTTTTATTTCTATTTTTTACAAAAAAAAATAAATTTTAATATTACTTCTTACGATATTGAAATAAAATAATTAAGTTTCTTTTTACCTTGTCAGATTTGACAAATTCCTCACAAACTCTACGATTTCTTCCTCCATAGCAAGTGGTGATAAGATCGGCAACACCACAGCTTTCGAAAAATGTGGACAGTTTGGAACCACCGTAAAATGTATCGACAAATTTAACCATTTCCATAAGACCAAGTCTTATCACTGCCGCTTTGGTGTTGTCGCCTAATCCTAAACCACTCACGAATCCCGCGGCACATGCTACAATGTTCTGCAATTAATGATGAGAAATTTAACTTTACTCTTTAATTTAATCATATTTTGATTACAAATATAAAAAAGTAGTTGCAAAAATATTTTCAGAGGTGAATTGTAAATTTTGTCAAGAAAAAAAAAATTAGAAATCAATTTTGATGCTAATTGTATTTGTTAAAATGTTACAGTTGGATTACGTAATATTCAAGTTACCTTAAGTGCACCGCAGACTTCGACAGCTTCGCAATCTTCTACCACAACGACCCTGAAATTTGATGTTTGAATGATGTCCCTGAGAAGTGGTGCCAGACGTTTATCTTTGCAACCTGAGAAAATGACATTAATCTACCTTAGTAAAGCTTTATTTAATCTTTAAATGGAATTTCATAAATCCCCCATCTTCATTAATATTCATCGCATCTACTTTTTTTGAATATTTATGAACTATTCGACAGTTCTGTTCAAACACATAAAGACTGTTTAATTAACATTCAAAGTAAATTTAAAGAATCTAAATTTAAATTTAATTCTTTTAATCTTTAACTTCATAACTAAATCAAAAAAAAAAATTACCAATAGTTGTTTCACAGAATTTTTCCTCGGCCACTTCATTGGCTAAATTGGCACCCAT
This sequence comes from Leptopilina clavipes, assembly GCA_001855655.1. Classification (NCBI taxonomy): domain Eukaryota; kingdom Metazoa; phylum Arthropoda; class Insecta; order Hymenoptera; family Figitidae; genus Leptopilina; species Leptopilina clavipes. Next base: position 70,686 of record JUFY01028730.1, on the reverse strand, counting down.
TAATACATAACAAGGGATTTTTAAATTTTTCTCAATCATTTTCGAGATCAGTTCAATACTGCCATCACTTCCTGTTGCAAATCCCTAAAAATACAAGAATGTCCTGATAAGAAAATTTTGAAAATGAAAAATTAGTGATTGCTTTCGAATGTGAAATAGAATTGTATTACCTTAATCAAGGACAATCCTACTGCGGTTGATTTAATTTTTCCAAGTAAATTCGCGCAAAGCGGTGGAATGAATTGATGAGGAATTACAAAAACGAGAATATCTGCATCTTTTGCAGCTTCCACCACATCTGGAACGGCTACCTGCAAATTGAAAAACTTCAATTTTAATATTATTTCAAAAACTATGCAATATAAAAATTTAGAATAGAAAAATAAAGAATTCCAAATGTAGGTGAACCAATTAAAGAAAAATGATTTCTCAAATTCCTGCAAATTCTTTTTTCAAGCCTAAATATCAGTAGCATTAACAACAAGTTTAGAGAGAATAAACAAAAGATAAGATATGTTGGTTGGGTGTAACAGGGAAAAGTGTAATAATTTGCAGTGATAAGTAGGTTCTTTTTTCTGATTACAACATTTCTGCTTTTTAATTATTGCATAATATGCCGAGACATTTTACCTTGGCCTTTTTGGTTTGGGACATTTTTCCCTATACCTGTGCTTTATAATAATTAAAATAAATATTATTTATATTATTATATTTTATCACCATGTTCGTTCACTTCAGAAGAGAAATAAATCTCTTTTAATAAGTTTATTTTATAATGACTAATTGCTCTATTAGAAAGCTATTTTTTTTTTATTGAAAAATTAATTTCAAATACAATTTAGTATTTTAAAAGTAGATCAATATATGTATAATAATTTATGAAATTTTGACTAAAATTATTGTATATTGGTAAATTTTTTCCTCTTGAATAACTTGATGCAATTTTCAATAATAATTAGGTATCAGTAAATTCGCTTTTAAGGAGAGGGGATACTTGAAGATATATTTAGTTGCTAGTCTCCAGTCACAATTTCCAAAGAACGAGTTTCTGCGCTACGGAGAGGATCATAATTATTTATTCCTCATCATTTGAGTTTCAAAAGTGTATCGAAAATGAGATTAAACACAATTGTTCCAAATTTCAAGGCTGAAACGACGCAAGGACCCATAGAATTTTACGAATGGCAAGGAAATTCGTGAGTAAATTTAAAATTAAAATTTTTATATTTTATTACAAATCTTTTTTCCATTTTATAAAATATTTTTATGTTCCTTTTGATTTTTATTATTTGAGTGGATTTAAATTATTAAATTAATTGTTTATCTAGATGGGTGGTTATATTTTCACATCCTGCTGATTTTACTCCAGTTTGTACAACCGAACTTGGTCGTCTTGCTGTTCATCAACCACATTTTGACCGTCGAAATGTAAAATTACTGGCACATTCAGTTGATGAATTAAAAGATCATGTTGATTGGGTAAATGTAAGTGTCATCTTTGATTAATTTCTTTTCTCAAAAAAATCCATTACCATTAAATTTTAATTACTTGACAATATTTTTTATAATTGTTTTTAATTTCCAGGACATTAAATCTTATTGTCAAGATATTCCCGGGGCTTTTCCATATCCAATTATCGCTGATGGAGATCGTAGTTTGTCTGTACAATTAGGAATGTTAGATCAAGAAAATCAAAAAAATCCAGAATACGCTGATACAGTTAGAGCTCTTTATATTATTAGTCCTGATCATCGTGTCCGTCTATCTATGCATTATCCAAAATCTACCGGTCGAAATGTCGAGTAAGTGCAAAAACATATCATTTCAAAGGAAAAAAAAAAATTCATAAACATTTTTTTTTCATTTACAGTGAAATGTTACGAGTGATTGACTCTCTTCAACTGGTTGATAGGAAACCTGAAATAGCTACCCCAGCCAATTGGGTTGTAAGTACTTGAAATTTGCACCAATTTATTTTTAGAAATTAGTTTTCAAATTTCTTCAAAAATTAAAAACTCTAAAAATGAGTTATTGAAATGTTTTAATTTTAAAAAAATTTTTAATTCTTTTTCATATGTTTTTTTATTTTAGCCCGGAGAAAAGGTGATGATTTTGCCAGATGTGAAAGATGAAGATCTTCCTAAATTATTCCCAGGGGGAGTAGATACAGTTTCCATGCCCTCGGGGAAAGTTTACGTTCGTACGACTACTGATTATTAATATTGTTCTAAGAATTTTTTTTTTTTTGTAACTTTTAATAATTGTGAGTTTAAAGTTCATAAGTAAAATTAAATTAAGCTTCTATTAATATAAAATTTGTTTCATTTAGAATATGATTTACTGAATAAAACAATAACTTACCACATTAGGTGGGAGTTTGTGGCCTGGAAGATATTTAACATTTTCATGTTGTTCATTGATAATTTCTGTTAATTTTTTGCCATCAATCATTTCTTCAAACACGTACATGGTAACTGTTTCTTCAAATTTTTTGTTGTACTTGACCGCATTGGCACCAATAATTTTTGCGATAGCTGAACCCCTTAAAAATATCAATGAAATATTGAAGGAAAACGTTTACAATAGAAATTGAGATTAGAAAAACCTTGAACAAAATTTCAACATCATAATTAAGTTAAGTAATGAATAAAAAAAATTATTTATTAATATGCATTAAATTCTTATTTTAAAACTAATTTATGAAGTTAAAATCATAAAAAAATTTTATGATTGAAAATAGAGAATTTTTTTTATTGCGTCTCTGTAATATAAGTTGGAAGTTAAAACGTGAGTCGCATTGAAAATAAAAAAAAAAGTCAAGAATGTATAATGATTAATGAATCATGTAGTTTCTTGAAATCTCAAAGGCGTTTAAAGTAGAATAATTTAAGTTATTGGCTTAACAAGATATGGAGACATTGCGATGCATTACGTGTTTATCAATAGGAATATTTTCAGGATTACTTCTCATTTGCATTGAATCGTTAATTTTATTGTTGATTATTTTCTAATTATATTTATTTTGACGATAATTAAAAGCTATTATTTTATTTAAACATAGTGTATTTTTGGTTTTTTTTTTAAGAACAAAAAAATGTTAAAAAAAGAAATCAGACGTTATGTAACAGAAAATCTTGTATATAAGTTTTTTTTATTTTCTTTCTTGTGTAATAGATTTTTGTGATTGTCATTACTACTTTGGCACTTCGTTGTTAGCCTTGAATTCTATAGATGTCAAGCAGCCTTATTAAAGGCTCTTGTGTGCCAAACGTGACTTTTTTTCTTATGTCTCACAACTTGACTTTAAAAGTCATAAAAAATTTAATACCTCATCTCATCTGTTTTCATAAATTAATTTAATACTCATCAGTTAATAATTCAAGTTTCATTTATCATAAATGTAATGTTTTTAAAAAAAATTAACTTCTTCTCAAAATCGCTTCAATTTTCTTTAAATTTTAATAGAAATTTGTTCATTTACATTAATAATTTTATTATTATTTTAATATTTAAAATTTTATTTAAAAAAAAAAATATATTATTTGACAGATTGTAGATTATTTCAAATTCTGCAAAAATGAAAATTTTTTAACTTACCAATTGCCACTTCCAACAATGCACACTTTTTGCTTAGGTTTGGACATGATTGTGTTTTCTTCTATTTATAAAAAAGAAAAAATTATATCGGTACTAATTTTTCAGTACCAAAAATTTGTGACAACTTGTTCCCGATTAACTCAAAAGTCGCGGGACCAAATTCCAAATGACCGACTGACTGACTTACTAAACTCACTTCGGTCTTTCTTAACCTTCGAAGTGGTCCTGCATAATTTTCTTACAACTTGTCGCGCAACTCCTGGATGAACGCCAATCCAAAACATATGTCAACACGAAAATTATTCGAAATGACCTAAAAATTAACAGCATATTGATAATTAACGAAATATAAATTAACACGTCCTTAATTCTCGAAGATACAGTAAAATTCTTGATAAAACTTTTAAAAAAAAAGATTAACTTATCCTTTAAATCTCGCAAAAAATTCACAATGAAAGGAAAAATAGTTTTTTAACATTTAACATCACTTTTGCAACGAAACGTACAATTTATTAATTAACATTTTTAATTATATTTACACTCCAATTCCATATTTTTAGCTACATGATTTCAAACAATTGTAATGTATTATTATTATATGTAATAATAATTTATAATATTACTGTCAGTCTAAAAATTCACTGATTGTAAATTAAAAACAAATTTTGAATTTTATAATTCAATCGACTTTGGATAAGTTACCTGTATAAGATTTATGAAAATTCTTAAAATTAAAATAAAGTTTCGAAGCAATAACGTTTCTTAAAAATCTGAGTTTCTAGTTAAAATTTTCTAATTGAAATTTCAGTATGTAGTTTTATATATTTGTGTGTAAAAAAGTAAAAAAAAAATGTAAAAATGCGCAAAAAACAGTTTGACTATTCCAATGAAATTTCTTCACTAGATTTATATGGCATCATTTATATGATAAACATTAATAATCTTTTCTATAATTTTTTAGTAAACCTGAATTCGACTAGTATATCAATATTGACTGTTGGTTTTGTATACAAATTATTATGAATAAAAATCATTTCCCAGATCATTCTATAACTATCAACGCAGTAATTATTCTAATTTTCTCAAACGCATTCTCATAAATCAAGTGAAAAATTTAAAAAGAAAATGATAATCTGTCAAATAAACTTTGTACTACATTCATAAAGAATGTATAAGTTTTCAGTTCATTTCAAATACTTATTTCCTTTTTTTGAGCAAATTTTCTTCATAGATGACATCGTGGAGAAGAAGCTTGATCCTGGAATTTGTCGTCGTCATCATCCCTGAATATGAATTGAATTTAATATGATTAGTGAGATGATTTGAAAAAAATAATACAATTAAAAATATGCATAATTAATAATTGATTAAAGCTTAAATTAAAAAGCAGACATGCAGAAAATAAATTGTTTGAAAATAAAAAAGAACTTTGAAGCACTCAAAAGAAAAAAATCCTATTTTTTGTAGCTATTAAAATTAATTTAAAGTATGTATTGAATAATTAATTGTGAAATGACATTATTTTTTCCCTCAAGCGCAAAATTAATAAATATTCAATGCAATGAATTATGAAAATGTACATGAATAACGAATAAAGGTTTTATGATTAACTTTCAGTCTCATTGAGAAAATTAATAACAAGATTAATCAATGTTTGTATATTTTCTATTCATCATTATACATAGAATATTTTACTTGAAATGACAGATTATTTACTATAAAATCGAGAACTAAATCATACAATAATTAAAATTTGTCGTTCAACGAGACTTTGTGTAGAATTTTTCATTACTCATTAGTAATAACATTTTTATATATATTTCACACATTTAACTATATTTTTGGTCTAAGTTTTTCTTTTTAAAGAAAAATAAAACTTTACACTTTTGCGTAAAGTATAATCTCCATATTTCATATGTATATATACACAAATATATTCTCTAGGATTTAAATTTTTCTTTATTTCTTTATATTTAGCTACTGAAATGACAAGATTTTATTCTAATTTTTGGTGCTTTGGAAAATGTGCTGTTACTTGTTTTTTAATAATATAAGATTATATATAAATAATGTGACCTACAAGACAGCGTTTAAGCGTTAATGTCCTATTAAAATAATTATTTATGGAGATTTGAGAGTTAAAAATTCTAGAAAGTATAGCGCGCGCTAAACTACAAATACAGGATGCAGCCGATACCACGTGTTAAACTTAAAGAATACGCAATTAGTTAAATATTTGAGATTTTAACAATAATAGTAATTAAAATTTGTAAAGTTAATCATAACATTAAAAATTATCACTTTATAATTTCATAACTTAAAAATGTACTTTTAAATAAAAGAAAAATAAAGATGTAATAAAGAATTAATTAATTTTCAAATATTATACAAAAAAAATATCGAATTTTGTGATTTCTGGCGCATCAACTGTATTTTCTTTGTACTTATCACTGCGAGTTAGCGTCCTTTCTTTCGAAATGACTATTATATTAATAGTAATCTAGTATATTTATATTGAGTTACTGAATTCGTTTTACTAGCTAATATCTTTAAATTAGTGGAATTTATAAAAAATCAAATTTATAATTAATATCTCTTATGATATGAAATTCATAATCTTTTTTTTATGTAATTCATTCTATCGAGTTAAAAATGTATATTTAATTTCGTTTTGCAAAATTTTAAATCGCTTAAAGTTAAAGGAACTTGAAAATTTTTGAAAAATATAACTATTAAAATTTTTCATTCGTATTTTCGATTTAATTATAAGATAAATTTTCTTATTTTATTTACTTAATAGTAAATTGTTATTAATTACTTTATATAATTTCCCGTGATAATTTATTTCATATATTTTTATTTAAGAATTATCTTTTAGATTTATGATACTTATAATTAATAAACGTTCGTCAGTATCTACTACGTTTGACTTTCAGTGAGATTATTTTCTTGGACTTAAAATAAGTCATTGGATTGCATATAAGACTTGATACTATCATTATTTAAACAAATGCTTATTTCATTAAAATCATGTTAAAAAAATAATTTCTTAATAACAGTAAATAAACTTTCAATTACAACAAACAACAGGACGCGTTAATAGTCTGTGAAAATACCAATTATTAACAAATGCATAATTCAACGCTCATTTCTCAACAATTCGATGTCATCAACTGTGTTTCAATTATTTACTATACAAAGTGATGACTATACGCTTATGTACATTTCTTATATATATTTATATATATATATATACAATTGATAACATTCGTATACCCTTATATTATTGGAAATTTCCGGGGATGAAGGAAAAAAAATGCTTTTTTTATCTTTGGTTAAGAAAAATGTACACAAGAAAATTTAGAGCATTTTTCAGCATTCCATTAGAATGCAGTGAGCTAGTAAAGTTATTTAATATAAGGCTTACATGTGTTCCGGATGGCTTCGAATGCAGTCGATAAGATCCGTTGGTTTTAAGACTTCCGTGCAAATTTTGTGAATTGCAGTGAAAAGTGGAAATCGTTCCTCCATATTTCTTGCTTTTAACATGTAGTTCACTTCCTCTGCCGTGAAAGGTCCTTGCAATTTCTGACCATTCAGCATTTCCTTCTCTAGGACACTGATGGGCTGAAAAGTTATACTTTCATTTATTCATTACGTTCCCTTTGTTTAAAAAAGAAAATTATAAAAACTGAAAGTTTATTTAAACTTAAAATACTTTTTCCATTTCAAAATAATTCCAATCAATTATTAAAGAATAAGTAAAAAATTGACAGCGTATATAAATTTCGAAATTATTTTTAAATCAAATATTTGGCTTCTGCAATTGACAAACAATTTCTAAGAAAAACAATTCAAGAAAATTTCTCCTGAATTCGTCACAGTAGGATTCCGTCATGTGATTAGTAAGGAAAATGTAACGAACCTTTCCAGTTTTAACAAAGGCTTCTGAAACCTTACGATTTCTTCCACCATAACATGTGGTGATAAGATCAGCTACTCCACAACTTTCGAAAAATGTAGCCAGTTTCCCCCCAGGGAAGAAAACGTCCACGAATTTTATCATTTCCATTAGTCCTAGTCTGATAACGGCTGCTTTTGTGTTATCTCCTAAACCAAGACCATCGACAAAACCAGCTCCACAAGCCACTATATTCTATAAGGGAAATATAATTTTAATAATTTTAAGACATAATAAATTTAAAATAAAAAACAATCAAAATAAAATTTGAATATTTTTAAACAAAAATAATAAATTAAAAGGTAATTACTTTCAAGGCTCCACAACATTCAACAGAGTCAACGTCCTCAACGACTACAACTCTAAAATATGAGGTTTGAATTATATCCCTCAAAATAGGACCAATATTTTTATCTTTACATCCTGAAAAATAAAAATAAATTATAAAAAATGCAATACTGAATTTTTAATCAAAATACAAATATTTTTTTCTGATCTCACGATTTAGAAGCATCAATTTTTTTTTAATTTATCACAATTTATGTGTACGTAGATAAAAATGATTATTTTCATTCAATGAAACTAGTATTACTGAAAAGTATTTTTCATTTCGTGTTGTACCTCATTCAATAAAACTTAATCACAAAAGCATTGTCAATATGGATTTGAACAAAACTTTTATGAGAATTTTTATTACTTTGATACTAAACCATTTTAGAAACAGAATAAAAAACAGCAATAAAGAAACATGAGACTTTTCATCATATTTCTTAGCACTATTACAATATAAAAAAATAGTTTTCAACGAAATAATTTAGAAAATTAAAATAAATAAATTTTAAAACAAATTTTGATTTAAATAAAATAATAGAAAATATATTAAAATTTGTCTATAGAAAAACCAATAATTTCGAAATTATATTTAAAAATAGAAAACCTTGGAATTTGCGATAAAGAAATATCACATTAAGGATACATATTAAAACAATCTATAATTAATGTAAAATTATATTTCAAAAAACTTACCTATTGTAGTTTCACAAAACATTTCATCCGCAACTTCAGAGGCGAGATTAGCTCCCATCAAAACGGATATAGGAATATTTAACTCCTTGGAAATTATGTGAGAAATTAATTCAATTCCACCACCTTCCTTTTGATCGAAACCCTGTAATTAATTAATTGTAGAATTAGTTTCAATAATGAATATTCGTAGACTGAAAATAAACTCCGTTGGAATTAATAATTACAATTTTTTTTTATTTTACTGCAAAAGTACTTACTTTAATAAGGGATAAACCAACAGCAGTTGGTTTAATTTTTCCTAAAAGTGAACCACATAGTTTACGAATAAATTGATGTGGAACAACAAAAATAAGAATATCTGCATCTTTTGCAGCCTCTACGACGTCTGGAACAGCGATCTAAAATTAAATTATATTTTTAAAAAATTAGAAATTGATTTAAATTTACGTAACATTGAAAATTTACATATTTCATCATATTAAAGTTTAAAAATTAACTATACAGAATATATTTTGAATGTGACTTCATCTCTCTTTTTTGAATTATATATTTCGTTCATGTGCTAAAGTTCAAAATGAATAAAGAAATAAAAGTGTTGAGGACAAAAGTCATTTTCTGAATCATAGAACACCTTTATTCTATAGATCAATGTACAAATTACGTTAAACTATTACTATAATTCGTAATTTATAGTGTTAAATTTTTTAAAAATTAATTTGAAAAATATAAATATTTTTAATGACTACTGTAATTTCTGTCTTCTTACTTGTTTTACATGCAACTCTTTTTGTAAGTCTTTAAACGGTAGCAAAAGGGATTACATAACAAGAAAAATGTATGTACGAAATGATGTAATATGAGAAACACTTGCACATCTTTTCATTTTTTTAAAGACCATATGCGTAATTCTCACAGTAATATAATATTTCATTTAAAACCAAGAATTAACATATTTTTATTTCATGACTAACTATTAATTTAATTGTAAATAAGAGAACAAAAGAAGAATTGTCCATAACCAGAATTTTTCGAGAGTAGAGAGAGAAAGGGGCAAATCTGCAGTTAGAAAAAATTTAAATAAACAAAGTGCTTGCAAATAAAAAAAAAAATTAAACAATTTTCTTTATATTATCCCCCAACAAATAAAATGTTGACATATGCGGAAACAAAGTAGTTTTAAATAAACATTTCTTTCATTAAATTATTATTTCCTTAATTGTAATAATTGCACCCATAATCTGCTTCAAGGTCTTTGATTATACTTGAAAGTGGATTTTTCTTTAAACATGTTTTTATCTGATTATTTTTAAGATGTACTCATTAAGTTGCACTTTACGACTTTCATTAAAATATGTCGTAGCTGTGAGCTTATTTTTTTAAATTAAAAAATTCCATAAATACGTCTAAAAGCAAACGAACTGAAAATTAAGTCAATAAATAAGTACAAATTTTTTATAAAAATAACCAAATGAAGAATGCACATCCTTTTAAAGTTTAAATGTATTTGCATATGTACATGCAAAAAAGGAGTATGTGTACAATAATCAATACTCTCCTGGTTATTTTAAGGTCAAGGTTGTTAAATAGGAAGGTCTAGGTGAGCAATGCGACGATAACCAAAATAAATTTTTTCGTAAAAAATATACTGAAGAATAATTTCTTTAGTTTATATGTATGATTATTCGATGCTTACAAGAAATTAAAATTAGTTTTTATTCGATTATTTCTCAAACAGATAAGAAGTTTTAATCTTCTCATAAGTTTGATTTTATGAAATCAACTTCGTGATAAAAAGTAAAAGTAAAAAATACTTATTACAAATTAGTTTAATTAATTAAATAATTACTGAACTTTTTTTAAATATTTTTAAATTATCACTTTTAATCTTAGAATTTCTATTCAAGACGAGTGTTCTATATTTAATTTTATTGTAGAAGAATTCGCATTTTTTTAACGATTCTTAAAAACAAAATTTTGTTTAATACTTACAACATTATGAGGTAATATATGACCGGGAAGATATTTTACATTTTCATGGGTCTCATTGATAATTTCCGTTAATTTTCTACCGTTAACCATTTCTTCGAAAACATACATGGTAACTTCATCTTCAAAAGTATCTAAATTTTTGGCATTCTCTCCAACAATTTTAGCGATTGCTGATCCCCTGCAAATTAAAAATTTTTATATTAAAATAAAATTACTCTGCAAAAATTTCATTCAATCTTCTCTTACAATGATATATATGAATGTTAGATATAAAGAGGCAGGAAGAACAGAAAATGGTTTCAATTCAATTTATTTTGGTGCACTGCAAAGTTTCGTTCAATTCGCTATGAATGAACTATTTCAATCTAAACACATTCGTCATTAAACAGAATCAATTTGAAGTATGACAAATAGTTATTAAATTATCAAAAATAAAAACATATCATTATACTCCTAAATATTTTCAAATGAAGATAATCTATAAAATATTATAGATAATGAAACTAGTTCTTTAAAATACTTATCAAATGTAGCATTAACAGTTGAAATTTTTTACGTTATAATAAACTAATTTTAAAAAATGCATGAAACATTAAAAAAAATTGAAAATGATGTATTACATAATATTCATAAATCAATATAAGCACTTGAAAAACAAGTTTAACCTTTCGTGAAGTGTGTAAAGAAAAAAAAAAGGTTTTTAATAGAAAATAATTAAAAACAAATATGCACTTCCCATTATAGAAATTTAAATTGACTCTATACATATATATTTTATCATGAAAAGAATATAATTCACCTGAAAAGCGTAAAAGAATTTTATGTTGATTAAAACATGGTTCAGAGTATTTTTTAAATATAGAAAAATATTCATTGTAGAAAAATATCAATACTTGTTATGATAAGAAATCAAATATAGAGAAAAACGCTCACCAATTTCCGGATCCGATAATGCACACACGCTGTCTGGCTTCCATGATAGATTATTAAAGTTTTTATAAAATTAATTGAAAGAATAAGAATTTAATTGAAATAATAAATTCTAAACGACGTAAACAGCTCCAGTTGAGAGACACGAGTAAAGTAAATACTGAACTCCGAAGAAATCGTGCAAAACTGTATAAGCACCACAGACGTGGAGAGAAATCAAGGAACTACTCTCCAGGAACGTATAAAGCAGTTGAATTTAAAGGTTCAAATTCTTTTATTTTCAGAAATTATTTTTCCACAAGAAATAATTTTCACTCCACTCACACTCCTCCTAAATTAAAAAATATATACATTAAATTTCACTTAGTAAACTGTTTTTAAAATTCTATTTTTTATAAACATTTGATTATTTATTGCGAATTAAAAAGTGTTTTCAATAAATATGAAAATATGTAAAATTTTATAAATATTAATACATTAACATTATAACATTACCTTAAAATTTAGTTTACTTTGTTGAATTATTATCACCAAGACCGTTTTGTGCCAATAATCTAGATTTTATGCTTGACTGATTTTTTTCCTAGTCTCACATTATTTGAATTCTCTGAAAAAATTCCAATAATTGATTAGGATAATTAATCTAATTAAAGAAAAATCATGGATCAAATTGATTTTAAAACAAATACGTTTTTGTAAAGATTTTTAAGTGATAAAGAAAAATATTTTTCTTTAATCTTATGCAATCGATTTTACAAATATTAATAGAAATATAAGAAATTCTTAAAATAAATAAGTAGTCAATTCAAGAAATCGTATTTTAAAGTTTAAGAATTTATATTCGAATATATAAAAATTAAAAATTCAATTTTTTTTTGTTTTGTTTATGTAAAAAAGTTAAAACTGATTAAAAAATTTGTTACATTGATTGCATGTTAAAATTTTTTTAAAATCTAATAAAAATCATGAAAAATTAATAAGTTTTAAAAATATATAATGTAATTGGCACGCAATAGTCTTCTCCAAAAGTTAATTCTGTAAATTGATTTGAATTTAAAGAATAAAATTTTTATTCTATTAACTCTTAATAATGGATCTAATTAATCAATTTTACATGATTAACTTTAAGCAGAAGCAATCGCATGACGACTATCTTAAAATGAAAATATGAAAAATACTAATTGCATAAGTGTGTTAAATTTTATTAAAATGTATTTTTAAGTAAGAATCAAAACAAATCTGACAAAAGCGAAAAAGAAAAGATTGAAATAAAAATTTAAGAAAAGGAAATGGAGAGGATAATTAAAAAAAATATAATACACAAAGATATCATTATGAAATGAATTTAATTTAAACATTATACAGCTTGTGACAAAAATGTAATGCTCTCATTCTTACTGTTTGACCGGTTGTAAACTGCACACGCTTTTACAATCAGCATTTTATACCATTATATTAGTATAATATTCTTATTATTTTACCAGACAGATTCACACATCGTCCGCAGCATGAAAAATGTAACCCTATTGTTTTGTGTTTTGTTTTCTTTGTGTTAAACATTTTGTTGATTTCCCCTCCCTCCCATCCCATTAAAACCCTTGATACATGTAGCAATAAAAGCATCTTTAAGATGAAAAATATGTAAAAAGTTGAATCCCCGATGCGACGGTACGGAGCATTCTTTAGGAAGAAGATTCCTGTATTGTTGACCACTTGAGGTTTGTTCCTTTAATAATAATTATCGGACTGATTGAATACTTTTTTTTGTGCTTAGTTCCTGTCAGTGGCTCGGAGTTTTTCTTCCACAGCCTCTTCGGAAGCCTCCGAAAGATCCGTTGCTTGAATGTACTTTTGCACACCTACTAATGATTTCTTCAATGCATCGAAAGAACTAGAGTATAACATCTTCTTCTTTACTTTCGCTGTGTCAGGACACCACGACATCAAAAATAACTTTTGTTTTTTAGAAGCCTGAAAAAATAAACATTATTTATTTACTTACTTATCATGAGGATTTGAAAATAAATTGTCCTTCAAACATTTTGTTCAAAACAAACAATGTTTGTTAATAACAAAAAAATTAGAATAATTAAAAAATCTTTAGTTACTTAAAAATTTAGTGAAAATATGATTCAATATAAAAAAATTCAATTTTATCAGTGACTAACAGATTAAAATTAATTAAAGCCTAGAAACTTGGGTTTGTTTATATATAAAAAAAATATTGTCTTACCTCAGATGTACCCTGGCATTGATGAGTGTATTCAAAGTCGAAGAGACCATAACGGCACTCCCCGCTTCCGCCCTTTTGTAAATCTTCGAGAAAAGCGTCATATGCTGCATCACGAGGTCCAATCACTTCGACGTCGATCTGCTTCTCGTCTTTAATATAAAAAATAACATACCGATGCTTCTTATCTTTTTTTATTTCCTCGTAAGTTGTCTTACAAACGTCCGCCACGGTGACTCCAGATGCCTGAAAATAATATGATTTTTTATTTTCCTGAACGCTTGAATAAATATTGATAGTCATCGAATACGTTTTTTTCCATCTCTAAAAATCAATTCTTACCATAGCTTAATTATTTTAACAAAATTTTTAAAAGAAAGATTCACTCTTCAAAAATAAAAACACTCAAAAATCATAGATTAAGAAATGGCATACATTATTGACCTGTGCATTTTGAATGACAATCCGAAGTCAATATTGTCAATTTATTGAAAATTTGCTATCCAAGAACATTCAACAACAAAACAGAAAAGTCGTAAAGGAACTTTTCATTTGAAATTATAGAGCACGCACCACGTGCCCAGGAACATGAGATAACTTTAGAATAAGATGGAGGAATCTCTTTTCGTGTCGAATTTGTGCGTGGGAAGATTTTATTTTTGTATGTCCTCGCGTTTGTCCGAAAAATAAACTTCAAAAGATTTGACTAAATTTCCCTTCAATATTGATTAGAATAATATATCATAAATAATTGTACGAAACATTTTAATGGTATTTAGTATCATAAAACATTCTGTTTAGAATAAAATATTAACTTTTATTCTTCAACTCGATGCATTCAAGAAATTCATACCAAATTAATTATAATTTATTATATGGGTAAATCGTATAAAAATTATTGAATTATTTTTTCTTATCGCGAATTAAAGAAAAAAAAATGTTATCAATGAAAAATGATAAAAACACTGAAATATCAAGTAAAATGAAATTCACTCACAAATCAAAGTATATTACTTTCATTATTTTGATTTTCTCTGCCAAAAATTTACAATTTACTGGTATAATTCCAAGAAAATTTGCTTTAAAGATTTTTTTTGCTAATTGCATAAATCTAAAACTCTTTCATTTTAAATGTGCGAATAATTTCAATTTATTTTTCATTTAAAAGGAAATTATTTTCGGTATATAAATACGAAAAAAGAGCTTTCAGTTTAAATGATAAAAGTATGCGTCATTCTACAGGAATGGAAGTAATTACGATGCGTATACATGCGTCATAGTGAGGGTTAACATACTACCATATTCAAAGAAAATAGATTATTTTATTAAATATATGGTATCTAATGTTATAAAAAAAAATTAATTTTTAAAAATTAATTTTATCATTCACTGAAGATAATATTCTCTAGATAATTTGATTTTAAATGAGATAACGTATTTTAAGTAGAAAATGATTACACCTTGGTCATTCTAACTATATAATATGTTATACACAAAAAAAAATAAAATCAATTAAAATTGAAATAAGCTTTAAAGAAATCAGTTCTTCAGATTATTTATGAGAATACGAATAAAAAAAATAAACATATTTTTAAGAAACTTACATCATTTTCTCTCACATATAACTTGGCAAAGTTTATGTTTGTTTCTATCGAAAACGTAATAATTGACGTCGAATTTTGTTTTGCAAAATTCACATTTCAATAAAAAGTAGTTATATAAATTTGCAGAATCATTTTTCTAAAAATTTTTACAACTTATTACTCAAAACCTTGGTAGTATAATAATTTTCTTATAAAAAGTGTATAATTTCCCTGAATTATTAGCAAAAAAAAAAATATATATATAAGTATAGTCGATAACTTGTTCAAATCTTTATTATTTATTCAATTCATTTTTATTTCGTTTCTAATAAAACAATTTTTCTTGTTGTTAATTAGACTTAATTTGTTACCTGTCTAGCCTAATTAAAATTTCATTCGAATGAAAACTTTGTCACAAATCATTATAGTTTAGTGTCGATTGATGTTTTTTGTGAATGGAACAACGTAAAGGCTGTGTAAGCGTGAAAAAGTTAGGTGCATATGTTTGGTGGGGGAGATTAGTTATTATTAAAATTAGAAGCTGGAAAGTGAAGATCCCAACTCGGTTGTGCATCGATCGTTGACACGCACAGTTGTAGAAGAATCATTTTCTATTCTCAATTGAATGTTGTTAAATTAAATAATTAAAATATGTAAGAAAAATCTAGTTGTCACAGATTCATTAAAAAGAATTAAAACAATATTTATATGACAGAATCTTGTCTGTATCAAATTATTTAACAAGTATCGAGTTTCTCACACAATTCTCATAAGGTGGCTAAACACCTTCTCAAATTTCAAATGTTACTCTTTTTCAACAATAGGTGAAACTAATTGTTTATGATCAAAATAATTTAACAAAACAGAGTGACCCTGAAGCTGGAGAAAAAAATTTCATTAAAATTATTAAAAAATTCACAGAGGAAAGCTTGTATCAAATTTCGCAAGCTATCCGTAAGTTGAGTTGAAGAAAGTCAATGAATACTATACTTAGAATTAATAGCAATTAAATATTTATTTACGATTGTCTAACAGCGAATTTTTAAAAGAAAATATCTAGTTCTTACTCTGTTGGAACGTTAATAATTGTTAAAAAAAAAAACAGAAAGAAAAGTTATGACTTTATGCTCTAAAGAACTGGAACTTAATAGTAAAATAAATTCAGTAGAGCATTTCTCTATTTTATGAATTGTATTCTTAAAGTATAACGTATACTTTATATTTAACGGAATTCAAACAAATGAATACAATTTTAAATAAATAGACGCTTGTTGTTAACATCAAACTAGAGGACTAACATACATTTAAGAAATCTATACAAAATATCACAATTAAAATTATAAAAATTTGCAGAAAAAATATTGTAACTGAAATTTAAAAATATATTACTATAAACGAACTGTTCTAAAATTCTAGAAATTTTGAGAAAAACACTACTGTGTTTTTCTCTTGCAATTCATATCCAAAAACGCCGCAAAGTTTCCATGTGAATCTCAAGGTGAGACACATGTCTTTTAATGGCAAAAAAATATTCCAAATTAGGAAATAATTACTAAAGCTATTCTGACAGATGTGAATAGAAAGATGCTTGAACATCGCTGGGGTAATATCGATCCCCAAAATTCACGGCACACATATTTTTCAGCCGGTTTGATACAGGAAAATGGATTAGCACTAATAATAGCGAAAACACTGCCCTACAAGAAGAAAATTTTTTAGTGAATCTTAAGAATTATAGATATTTTTCTGACACATGGTTCATGTATTTTGAGGCTAATCATGAAATCAGTATCGTCACGGTATCACAAACTTGAAAATGATTCATCCGTCCGCTTCCTGAATCCACTGATCCATAAGTAAACCTGTCTTCTTATGTTGGAAAATACAAGATCGCGAGCGTTCAAATATTATTTTTTGATATGAAATATCCTTAAGGTATACATTTTTATATTAAATATAACGAAATGCCATCAAGTATGTGTAATATGATAAAATTATTGGCCTGTGGGATTTATTGCCGGGGCGAAAATGGCGGCTGGCGTGTCTGGTCCGGTATAACCACAAAGTGTAGAACGCCGGTTTTTAATTTCATCGCATTCACAGCTTGCAAAAAGTCAAATTCATATTTACCATTTTGTAAAGTTGTATCCAGTATCAAAAGACACGTAAATTAAAGCACTATTGACACTTTCACAAGGCCTGAGTTAACGTTAAACTGAATCTCACAGTTCAGTCGGGGGTCGCACAAACGAACAACGGGAAGGGAGGATCCTGGCTTTCTGCATAAAACTTGTACTCCTACGCTTGCGCGCGCGCATTATTGTCAATTTTCTATTGGATAAAACAAATTTGAGACCATGCAGTGTAGCAATAAATCAAAGCGCCCCTACTGATTACACCTTGCTATTGTTACTCAAAATGCCATAAATCCGTAAGTGTTGACAATTATCATATACATTTTATCTCAAATTCTAAGAAATATTTTATTTTCTTTACCTGTTTTTATTTTAACTTTTGTACTCCTATAAAATTAAAATTATTTGCCATTTGAGAAATTTGAAAAATGCGCCAATATTTGAAACAGGGAACTAATACTTTTTGATCCATTCCTGAATTAACAGCTAGAATTTTATAAAATATTTTTCATTTTTCATTTTATTAGGAAATTTTCTTTAATATTTGTCAGAACAATGATGCATTAATATATTAGTAACTTGTTTTGTTAATTAGTTTAAATTGTTTGAATTAATTAACTGATTTTCAAAAATAAATTGCAAATTTCTTTGCGCGTGGGTTTTGCGTTATTCGGTCACATAATTAGACAGTAAGAAAAAGTTATTTTAAAAAAACAAAATTTGTTGGTAGCAGCATAAACAAACAGATAATTTATTTAAGAATGGAGTTTTTTAATTTACAACTAGTTTAACAAATTTAAAAAAAAATTTTAATAGTTTGGGATCGATTGTCATTAATGCCGGTCATGTCAGCCAATCACTAGTCGGAGCGTGGGGAAATTGCCTTATATGGTCATTGGCATGCAGCAAATAAACTGAAATAAACGATAGGCGCGCATGCGATTGTGATTAGAAACAATTAATTGAATTTATTTATGAAAAAACACGAAAATGTTATTAAACATTTAACGATGAAACAAATCAACAAAAATTTAAATATTTCATACTTAAAGGAAGCAATAAATGCCTAATAATATAATTAATAACATAGTAATATACAGCTAATGGCATTTATTAATAACGACTTAATTATAAAAATTATTTTCGAATTAAATAATTTTTTCTATTCTATAATTTAAATATGAATTTAAAACATTTGAAGTCCAAAGTTTTTAAATTTCCAACGACTTTTTGATTACATTTCTTACTATAAAAGAAATTTACATCTTATTTAATATTGTACAAATTATTTACTACAATAATGTCTAAAATTTAAAATTGTACTTAATATTAATTTTATTAAACATGGTGTATAACTATTTTTTACAATGTATGTTTTAACTAAGAGCAAACGCATTTAATTTTATAATATCCGAACCTAATTGGTACGGAATGAATTACAATTAGTTGTAAATACTTCTTATCGGTTTATCGTTTTTTTTAAACATACACTATAAATAATATGATACTGGAAAAATTCTATTAATTTCTGCTTAAGCAATTATTTACAGCCTTTTCTTTTTAGACGTTTCTCCAAATTCAAATATTCGATTACTTTCAACCTTTCACTTCCTTTCTTTTATAAGTATCTACAAAATTAAAAAAGTTATTTATCTATTTAAAAAAATGCTTGTTTATAAACTAAAAATGTTTTTAATTTGAAAATAAACTATAAAAAAAATAAATTACTTCAATCCTTCAAATAACCACATTCTAATTTTTCAATGAAGCGATTTAAATTTTCTAAACACTAATGATCTAATCGAAAATATTTAACATCGCTTCTTTGAATTACAACATTTATTACAATCACAAATCTTATGTGTGAATAAAACTTGTACTCATTTTGATACTTTAATCAAAATAATTGAAATCAATTAAGAATATTCAATATCCTTAACTCGAAAAAATTATTTAAGCACATCGAAGTTAGTAATTCTTACAAATTGATATCATTGAGAAACCGTTGTCTAATACATAATTTCTCACAAATAATTGTCATTATTAAATTGCTAAAATCATTTTAAAAAATTGATTTACATTTTCTTTAAGTTCGTGCAGATTACATTTAAAATGAGTATGATTGAGCTTTCAAAATATTCTATATTTCTATAATAAATAATTTAAGTCGAGAGGTCGATGCATCTGAATGTAATATTGTTATAAAGTGTATAACATGAAAAATATTAAAAGCTTATAAAATGAGTTTTAATAAATGAAAATTTTGTATAAGCCAAATATTTGTCAAAATTTTTCATAGAACAATAAGTCGAAGGATGTAAAATTATATGATTCTATCAAGACAATTAAATAAAAAACTTAAACTAAACTCATCAGAATTATCTATAAATAAAAATCTCAAAAATAATACTCTTTGAAAGGATCGTTTTCATTTCAAAAGCTTTTTTTCTTTATTTTTGTTGTTATATTCTTAAATTATTTATTATATATATTTAATTACTACATCAAGTTGCATCTGACCCAAATCGACATTTATGACGATTGTCTACAGACACTTCATTTTTTAATTTTATGTAACAATTAAACAAGAAATGAACTACCAACTTGTAATTTATATGATTGTTAAGAAAAACAATTGCCGCGAGTATGTCAATAATTCACTATTAAAAATTAAGTTTACAAAAAAGATTTTTCTTCTTACACGATTTATAATCATTGAAGTATAAATTAGATATTTTAATAGAGAAAAAAGTGGAAGCAAACGTAATCATCTTAAAAATATAAATACCATGAACAACGTATTATTTAAATTCAAGTTTAAATTACGCCTTTTTCCTCTTGATTATTCTCGCACAAGTTTTTAAAATGAAAGGTGACCTGAAAGACGCATTATTTTTCAAACAATGTAATAATTTATAAAGTGTTAGATGAGGCCACGTTTCTTCTTGTAATCTTCTAAATTTAATGATCTGCGAGGTCCTGTGTCCTTAATATTATTTATTGGCTTAGGTAATATGCTAACAGGATTACCTGTAAGCAAAAATTTACAATTTTCGTTTAGAATTCTTGAGAAAAATAAAATGTGACTTTAATCGAGAGTTACGGATACTTACTTGGAATTGGCACCTCCAAATCAATTGTTATGTCGAAATTATGAGCACTGAATAAATCTTCAGTACTTTGTTTTTTAGGAACTTTTTGACTATTCTCCTTTTCGTTGGATGTAGAAATTTTTTCAATTGGGCGAATAGAATGTGTTGCTATTTCAGGCATAATATCAGGAGTATCCCCTTCATCAGGTTTGTAAACCATTCTTGGCTTTGTACTACGTCGTGTAAACGGATCATCCACTGTTCTTCCTTTAGATGCTTTTATTTCTTCCTATAATAAAAAAATTTATTAAAATTATATTAATCAAAAAGTCAACACAACAAAAGTATTTTTGAAAAGAAATTTAAAAAAATTCTATAATTCTTACCATAATTGCTTTCTCAGCTTCCTCTACATTTCTTTTTCTATTTCTATCATTGATATAAGATATACTCGAAATTGATGCAGTTCTCATCTTATCTAATTCTGAAGCTCTTTCTTCCAATTCATTGAGTTCTGAATTTAATCGAGTGGCTACTTCATCATCACCTCGACAATTAGCCGCATCTCTTTCTCTCATTAGATTAGCTTTCTTCATAGCATAATTATAAGGGGTTTGTTTGAATCTTTCTTTTTCGCGAATTATTTTTTCGATATCCTCCTCTTTGAATTCATACACCATTGCCTCTTTAATATCCTTGGTTTTAAGGTCAATTTCTTCGAAAGTAGGAAGTGATATTCCTTGAAGTGCACAAGTTTCTTTCCATTTGAAAAATTCCGATTCTGTAAATTCTTGATTCGAAACAAATTCCAATCTGAAAACTCGCTCTTGAGCACCGTGACGAAGTTTTAAACCTTTGTTAGTACGAGTTCCACCTAATTGATAAATTTTTCCAGTCTCACAAACACCGCTAATTTCAGCTACTCGATACACTGGTTTTCCATTATTGTTACCAATTCCAATTCTCACAAAACAGCCCTGAACAACTCGATCAAAGAATGGAAGATGAACAAATCTTTCCATTTTGTGTCGAGAGAGACGAATTCTGTTCAGATCCTCTTTTGTACTTACATAAATTGGTTTCTTTATTTTTGTTTTTGCACTCATCACCGATCTGTAATTCATGGTAAATAATTTTTAGTATCTGAATAAAAGAAAATAAGAAAGCTATATGTAAATATTAAATGTAGATAAAAAAAATCTTACTTCTTATCGTTATCAGAATCTGAATCTTTCTCATCACTGGAAGATGATCTACGATTAGAGACTTGTTTTGATGAATCATCTTCTGCTTCACTATCTGACGATCCACTATCATCGGAATAAATATCGGAAGCCTTGAGTTTCGTTTTATTTCCTCCTTTGTGATCATCTTCCAACTCTTCCTCTTCATCCTTTGACTGTGCCTGTTGTTGTTCCATCCTTTGTTTTTCTTTTTCCTCTGAAAATTTAAAATAACCTCGCGTAACAATTAACAAGTTTATAAACTTCTGAATTTTCTGTAGAATTTTTTACCTCTTTCTTTCTTTTCCTCTCTTCTTGCCTTAAGTAGAGACATTGCATGAAATTTCTTATCCTGTTTTTCTTCGATGGTTTTCTTTCTGTCTTTGCTACGTTCTTTTGGATCCGGTGCCCTTTCAATTCTTTTTTCTTTATCATCGACCCCTTTTTCTTTCTTTTTCGATTCCTTCTGCTTCTTTAGTTCCTGTTTTTTAGCCATACGCAGTTTCTTTTCAATTTCAAACCTTGTTTTCATAATTTCACGTTGTTCTATACGTTTAAAAATTTCTTGTTCTCGTTCTTTTTCAGTCATTTGTGCGAGTCGAGCTTGATCTTCTTCATCTCCCATGAGTTTGTCGTCATAGCCATCGTTAAATTCTTCTTGGCTGGAGTCAGAAACACTTGCATCGGAATCTGATACTTCGCCTTTAATTAAAAATTAAAAAATTAAAAACTTTAAATTACTCGATTTTTGTTTTTAAAGAAATTTTTATTTAACAATGTTACCTTCTTCTAGTTCGGAGACTTTAGATTCATCTTTTTCACTATCACTGTCTTCGGAACTAGACTTGGTCATTTTTCGCTTGGATCTTTTTGCCGGTGTTTTTTTATTCTTTTTCGCTTTTCCACCTTTCGCACCCCAATCGTCGTCTGAGTCTGATGTTTCAGAATCGGCAGGTTTCTTTGACGAATCATCTTCAGCAGGAGATTCACTTTGTGATTTATTCTTTTTCTTCTTTGACAATGTTAAAAGTTCCTTGTTTAACAAAAATTCAGATTGTAGTCAGTAAAAGTAAAAAAATTTTTATTTTTTTAAATATCTGATAAACTAATAAAATTCTGTAACAATTATTACATATGCTGGAATTTAATTACTTCAATTTGATGAAATTACTTAAATAAATCTAAAAAATTTATAATTTCTGTTAAAATTTTTTATATTTACACAATTTTGGGAAATTCTAACCTCAAAATAGAGCAATTGACGCACACTCAAAGTATTTTTTAAAAATTCTAATTTAATCTCGCATTAATTTACAATTTTTATTTGGAGTTTTTAATGAGATATAAAATATGTACAAAAAATTGTAACAAAACGTGGATTTATATGATTATAATACGAAAGAAACATAATCAATACTTTGAAAACAAAACCAAATACATTAATCGGTTAAAACTAAGTTAGTTGAATCATTTAAATTATTCATGAACGTAAATATATTTTTTATCGAAATAGTTGATTAGTTTTATTTTAAACTTACAAATTATTAATATACATTAATAAATTAATGTATGTTAAACAATGTTCAAACAAAATAACACTACTGTAACTTCTCTCTCAAGAGTTATTTCAGCATAATTCATAATATTTACCACAACAAAAAACAATTTATTTTTTGGTGAAACATTTATTTATTTGACCAGATGATTTTAAATATTAATTAGTTAATAAATAGGCAGATAAAAAATAAAATTGTGTTTTTCCTTAGTTTCCTGATAAACGTTGGAAACTTTACCATCATCTCAAGTTAAGCGTTTATATTATGATTCTAAGAAGTAAACATTTCTACTTATTGCGACTAAATTGTAAAAAAAACAATATATCTACAATGAAATTTAGTATGTTATTGATAAAAATAGACTATTAGTTTATATTTGTCAAGACTAATATAAATTTTGTTGCGGAAAAAGGCTTGTGTCAAATACAGGTTATGAACTTACATTTTCTAGATCAGAGCCACTTTCTCCAGAGCCACTTCCACTGCTGTCAGAGTCAATAAGAGCATTATTTTTTCTTTTAGGCATAATTTACACGTACTTTTGAAATTAAAAGGTGTTAAATATGCACCTCTCACAAAACCAAAATGTCATACGATCATACGATGCAAGCACAAACGACCACAAACGAGGGAAATAGCAGTAAGAATTGCAGCAAAATGAATATAGGAATGTAATTATTCCTTGAAGTTAGTCTAATAATATCGATATGTCTCGAAAATTGTCAACAAATGTTTTGGAATATTTTTTGTAAATACTGATTGGCTATTAAAAATTTTATTATTTGTAACTAACCAATAAGAAATAGGCATCATTGAAAAGTTGCCTTTAAATTCGATAGTAAATCGACTTTTAATCGCATCAAGGTTGTTGCCAACTAATATTAAAGTTTAAATTTCTTTATGTTTTAAAAAATAGAATATTTAATTTTAATAAGAAATTTCTAAAAAATTTTATGCATTTAAGTTTATAACGTAATAATAAAATGAAGAATAATAATTTTATAATGTTGTTTTAAAAATTATGAAGAATACCATTATCATAATTTAAAAATTGCGCTATATGCAACAAGCAGATAGTTTCATGCCATTGTACGGTGTGAACTTGTCAACTATTAGTGATTATACTGAACTAGTAATTGTAATTAACGGTCAAATTCATTGCGACATGTATCATTATTGCTTTTTGCTGTGTAATAATTATGTATAAAGGTTAATTTATTACTTTTTGGTTAATTTTTGTATTCAAATGTGAAAAATAATTTTACTGTTAAGAAAAAGCTTATAAGTTAAAACTTTTAACGCAAGAAAGGTTGACCTAACCTTAAAACCGGCTAATGCGTAAATGATATTATTTATTCAGTTTGTTTAAAACGAAGAAACAAAATCACCTACACAATTGTTAGTGATTAGAACTTGATTTTAAAATGATAAAGTTGCTTAAGACAATGATCCTCATAAATCAACGTTTAATAAAAGCTTCAAAATATCATGGAAATCGAGTACGCATGGTACGTATAATTAAATGTATATCTATATATATTTATAAACATGATTGGTTTTCTAGATTTTCTAAATGAAAGGTGGAATTTAAGACTTTAAAATTCATAAAATGTTTTTTTACAAGTAAAGTGTTAAATTAAATTATTATTGAACACATCTTTATGTGATTACTTATATCTTTATGAGTTATATATTCTAATATTTTACAAAGTTTAAAAGAATATAAGTAGATTGCGTATACACAAGTATTCTTAAGTTTTTTCTTTAAAAATTCTTTTGAATCAAAGACGTGTGTGGTCGAAGAGATGGATCTGGCAAAAAATTTCCGCCAGAAGTTGTTTTCTTTTCTAAATTTACAAGGTGTAATTCGTCTTGAGATCTGAAAAGTAAAAAATATATGACTCATATATTTATTTATTCATATTTATATTATGTGTTAAAACTTATCAAATATTATATAAAGAGATAAACTTACTTCGATAAATTATTTTTGCACACGTCTTTGGCATATTTAAAATAAATAATTCCACTTGGAATATCTTTATCCAATGTTCCATTATATATTAATAAGTCGTCTACCAAAATCTAAAAATAACAATTTGAAAAATTATTACACAAAAGAAACAATAATGAAAAGAGAAATATTTGTAAGACCTACATACACCAAATTCTTTAACTTTTCTTTGTGGAGTTTTTCCGTAATTCCAAAATTTAATTTTTGAAACAGCAACTGGTTGGTAAAAAATTATATAAATTCTATTGATCTGCAATTATGAAAAAATTTATAAATTGAAACACTCTCGGTCGTAAGAAAAAGTCATAGTATAATTATGACTAATAATATTAATTATTATAAATTCATGGATTCTATAATTTAAATTCAATTTTGTGCTTACCTGTCCTGGGAAAATTGGTGCTAACCAAGAATGTTGTCCGTCATATGAGTCGTGAATGTCATCAATAAGCTTATCTGGAGTTCTTATATCATTACCCATACCCTCTAAGACATTTACACTTACAGGATAAGCTGCTACATCTGGAAAAAAATTACATTTTTTTACACCCTTTATTCGAAACAATCAATTTATTCTTTAAATTTACTAATTTCATTACTGTCTTTTGTGAGTAAAATCTTTTGACCTTCTGCGTCGTACATTTCGATACCATTGAGACCAACATAATAAGGATCTCCCCAAGTTGAAAATATTACAATTTGATAAACAAATCCAAAAGGTACCGGTGGTGCTTCATAATTCATGTCGTCATTTGTATCTAAATAAAATTAGTTATTCAATTTTCTTATTTATATATTTGAAATTAAAATTCAATATTTTTAAAAATTACCTTCAGATGTTATAGAATTATGCAAACACTGTTGGTTTGAATGAATAATTTCACTTCTTGGAGGATTTATAAGACTAATTTTTTGCCCGAAATCATAGTGACAACATCCAGGAGCTCTTCTTAAAATAAATCCATCGATAAGATCAAAAACAGGTTTTCCATCCAATTTCACAACCATTTGTTTTACCTGAAAACAATTTTGCACCACTGCTTCAATATTTCAATGAGAAATTTTTCCAAAATTAAGAAATCAAATGGGAAAATTACCCCACAATAAGAAAGATCTAATGAAGAATTGTAATTCCAAATTTTTATTCCATTGATGAAAATTTCTTTATGAAATTTAATCGTTACTATAACTGTAGTGTCCATTGAAAATCGAGTCGCCCACATATGATTTTCATCAGCTGTTAAATTACATCCATCTATAAGTCTCATTAAATTGTCATTACCTATATTGCAAGATATTTTAGCGTGAGTGAAAGAAATTTGTGTATCTTGGTCAGTAAAAAGTTCTATTCCTGTTAATCCTAAAAAAATATATATATTTTAATTAAAATTTGTCTAGTCTTATCAGTAATGTTAAATATTTAATAATTTAATAATTTTTCATCATAATAATTTAATAATAATAAAATAATAATATTTCACCTATCATATTAAAAAGCCCCCAGTTAGAAATTAATACGAGTTGAATTTCTTTACAGGATATTGACATTCCATTCTCGTTTTCACCAAACATCTCAGACTGGTTAGCATGATTAGAAGGTGAATCAATTTCCTATGAGGATTACAAATGCAAAATGATTAGAAATATTAAATTTAATATCGAAAAGGAAGATGGAAAATATATTAATTACAGTGCCAGTTATGGGTCTATCAGCTTCTGTATCAATGTCTCTAAGATAATTACAATCCTCAAAACTTAAATCATTTTCTGATATTAACTCTAATATATTTTCATCAGTAGTAAACAATATAGTCTGCAATGGAAAATATTGAATCAGCAGCAATAGTAATTTAAATAGATGTTTTATGAAGTGTGTATACTTTTTAGTTACTCACATCACCAAATGAATCAATACTACCAACAATATCACCACATGCTCTTGCAATTTCACCATCAAATATCTTGATTTCATCCAATAGAATGATTATATCTTTTGCTCCTCTATAAGAGTGTATTCTCGATTTATTGTAATTCTAGAGACAAAAAAAAGTCATTAAGCATCCAATATTTGAATTTTTGAAGAATACAATTTGATCTTTTACCCAAATTCGTATCATTGCAATACGAGCAGCTTCTTTAAAATCTACACGAATCAAATGATCATTTCCACTTATAAATGGTGATAACCATATATTCGTATCATCTCTAGTTCGATTAATCCCATTAATTAAATTGCCAATTCCTCGAGTGTCATTTTTATCCATAGGCAATTCATTTACATCAAATGATTCCGAATAAATCTAATTGTACAAAAAAGAAATCAATTTAAATGGTGAAAAATATTTTGAGACTAATGAAAAATGATTACCTTTTCTATTGTTATTGGTATACCAGATTCAGAGAATATTTCTACACCATTTAAACCAACGAAATTTTTATCGCCCCAGGTACTTAAAATATTAATAATCAATGATTGACCATATGGTAATTCTGGAATGATGAAATCCCTCGATTCCTCAACTGAAACTAAAATAATTTTACTTCTATATTGGATGATAAAAAGTGGACATTTAGTCACAAAACACTGACCTGAGAATTTTTCTTCATAAATGCGGAAATTAACAATCGTAATTAATAGTTTCATACATAGCGTGGGTTTTTTTGCTCAATAACTTGTGATAATCTAATTGCATTCTTTTTTTTATCATCAGTATTAATTTTAAAAGTACTTTTTTACAAAGCAAATCTTTTTAAAATAATGTGTAGAAACTAGATCAACGAACCTTTCGCTGAACCCTCTTCATAACGATATAAAAAATTAATTTTATTCTCTCCTGAATCGTCTTTCGATTTTTTCAATTTTATGACATCATTTTTACTTGTAATTGAATCATTGAATCTCCTTTCATTTAAATCTTTATTTTTAATGTCAGACTCGATTAAAGGTTTTGTACTTTCTTCATGAATTGGAACTTTTGGAGCAAATCCTGATAAGTAATCCAATTTTCTTTTAATAATTCCTGAGGACAAATTTTATTATTCTATTTTATTATTATTTAATCTAGTGAAGCGGAAATTAAATATTTAATATAATATATTATAATAAATAACCTGTAGGTAAATATGGTTTGACATCGGATTTTGTAGATTCACTTTTTTTATGTCCATCATATCTTCGTTTTTCTCTTTCTTGATATTCAACTCGATTTGATATTCTAAAAGGAGAATCTGAAACATACTTTGCTTTTTTTTCATCCAAGTACTTATCCAATCTTCCTAATCTATTTTTTTGCTCAACTTGGTAAATATCATTAAGAGTGAAAAAAGTTCGATTAACATCATTTGATTCACGACTGATTTCCTGACGTGGAGAATTTGGAAGTGATTTGGCAGTGGATTGTAAAATTGCATTACAATCCAAATTCTTGTGTTTGTGTGTGGAAGTAAATAATTCCTGTTTTCTTTAAAACACAAAAGATATTAAATTTTCTTCTCAATTAAAAATTAAATTCTTCTTAATTAAAAATTACAGTTAAAAATTTACTTACTCATTGATTGATTTCTCTCCATTATTGAATTTATTTTCAACGAAAGGATGAAAATCATTTGATTTGATTAAAAAATCTGAATTTGTTTCAAGTCCACTAATTTCGTTTAAATTTAACTTTTTCACTGTTCTGTAAACACCAACGGTTTTTTTTACATATTTTATTTCAATAAAATATTTTTCACTCTAATTAATAAAATGTACATACTCTGTCATTTCCAATAGCCAAGGAGGCAATTTGTTGGAGATTTTTACATAATTGAAATCTTCTTCGCTAGTAATTCTTTCCATATTTTTTCCAGCATTAAATGCATTAAAAATACAAGAATTTTGTACGATTGAAATTGATAATTTTCAAAATTACCAATTAGTCTAAGGGTGGATAAATTTTTTCAATTGAATAATTTCATTGGTTATGGAATATTGTTAACGAATTGTAATTCAGGTGTTGAATAGGTAAACAAAATTACATGACACTATGACGTAATATTTTTGTCTTGATTAAAATTACATGACGTAAAATAAATTTTGAGAATCATAATTTTTTGGACACTTTAAAGTGCACTAATGCCAATTTGACAGAACTTGATAAAACTGTTCATTGTTGACGATTTCACGTTGTCATGGTTACTTTAAGATCATAACAGTAGATTTATGTGTTTCTATGTATGTATATATTAACATTTCACATGTACATTAAATGTCATTGCTCCTAAATTGTAGCAATTTATAAATATTTTCTTATTTTTAGACTGAATTTCTCTATGAAAATAAAAAAATGAATATTAATTGAAATGTTTGAAAATTAAATTATTACAATTAATTGGAATTACTGAAAATTAAATTAATTATTAAAATTAATTATAGTTTATAAAAATTAAAAAATAATTTTAAATAAAATTACGAATATATATTGATTTATGTTTATATTTATTGAAGAAGAGTAAGGGTAACAAGATTGCTTATCATTATCAGTATATACTCATAATATTTATAACAATCTCAAGCGAACTGAGCAAAACGTTGATTCAGTTGATTCTCTAGGAAAATTAATTTATACATAACTGAATTTTTGTTATTCTTAGGCCTATAAGCATTTTCTGCTTCAGTTGTCTTGTTTTATTTGGTGAAAAAATGTTTTCCTCTTCTTTTCTTTTTTTACTATGTATTTTGGCGCTTTTATTGTTTCTCTCAAATATATATAAAAATTTTTTATAATTTCACTATTAATTATTTTCTGATTTTGGCACTGTTTTATAAATAAATAATTAATTTAACTATATCTTACAAAATTTTCAAACTTAATCTCATGTCTTTTTAGATTGTTATTACTATATAATAAAAGAATTATTAAATTCAATTATCTTACAAATCGTTTGTAGAAACTAGATACTTTGAGATCAAAAATTATATTTAAAAATAAGATTAATTTACTTAAAAAAAAATTTTGTTTTAGATATTTTACATGAAATATTGATAACGATGAAAGTAAAAAATTTCACAAATTACAAGTTGGATATTTCACATTCTATTCCTATTTTTTCATCTATATTAAAAAGATTTAAATTATTCTCGAATAAATATTCACCACGTTTTTTTATTTTCAAAATTACTAATTTTAGTTTTAGTTTAGAAAACAAGTTTTGTTGCCCATATTTATTCTTTATATTCGCAATTTCTTCAGGTACCAATAAATTCATTGGAGTATCTTATATAAGACAATGAAGAATGAATTAATTTCCATTTGTCTTTTTGTTTCATTTGTTTGTTTTGGTTTTTGGTTTTTTTTTCTACTCAACTTGCGCTAAATTTTTCTTAGTCATTGGTATTATCAGTGGCACTTTATTTAGCAGTGATGTTTCTTTCTTTTTTTGAGTTTTGAGAATTCTACTGCGTTTATTCTCAATTTTTTAATATCATGCTTATAAAATATATAAAATTCAAAATATCAATACGATATTGATTTGTAAATTGATTTAAAATTGGAGATTTAAAACATCTAGAAATTTTTAAAGTTCTAAATGAGATTCTATAAAATTGGTTAAAATAGGATTTGACAAAGTATTGGAGCCTTTATCATCATCAGCAATTGGATAAAGATAATTTAATATCGCAAAATAATGAAAAGCAGCTCCTGAGGCAACAAACATATGCCAAATTGCATGGGCACAGGGAATTCGTCCATCAGATTTGAAAAATATTATTCCTATTATATACATTAATCCTCCCATTTTGAGCTCTATAATATCGTTATATTCACTCTGAAATTATTAATTGGTTATTAAAATTTTATATATATTTTAATTTATTATTATTTTTTATTATGTACTTACAATATCAACAATTGCTATACTAGGTCCTACACCCATAACTAGATAAAAAATAGTTTCGAGCTTTTTGTATCGCTCATGGAATATTTGTTGATAAAGAATGCCAAGACTTGCCATTATCCATATTAAAATTCTCATTGTAGACAAAGTTACATGCGTTTGGAAGCGCTCATTGTTTAACCATGGAAAATATGTGGCAGCTATAAAAATGTAGATCATTGCACGATCGAATCGATGAAGAGCGTCTTTTAATTGTCTAAAAAAGCGTGTTAATGAACATTTATCTATTGATTAATGATTAATAATATTTTACAAATAAAATAATAATTTATGTTCATATAAATTAATAAACATTTTCAAATTATTTAACTGTTGTATTATTGTTTTCAGAAAATCGACGAAGCGATAACAAAACTTACCCATTTTGTTTATGATAATGGACACAGTGGAAAAAGGTTGACACAGTGAATACAAGAAGCAAAGATGTTCCATAAATAGTAGCAGACAAAAATTGCGTCCATGTTGTGGAACGTTGTAACAATTCTATTGCTGCAACCAATGAAGGTATGATCCAAATTCCATGAGTGATTACATTTGCCACATGTTCAACAAATGTTGGATTGTAAGTGTGGGTGGGTGGATTCTTCCATTTTATACTAAAACAATTTAATTCAATAATTTTCATTAGAATTAGTAGTTAATTAAGAATACATTATTTGTTAAATTTAATTTTTAACACTTAAAAAAAATTACAATATTCTTTTGTAAAATATGCGAAAAATTATACAGAAGAAATTGTGGTTAATATTTTTTCAATTCTTTACTATTAGTGTAAATTTTTTTTTTTTATCATAAACTCACAAGTCACAAGCTACTTGTCCAGTTGCATTCAAATCATTTTGTGCGTGCTGTTATGACGAATACATATATAAAGGAAATGAAAATTATGCGATAAAGCGTCAGGGATTCTACAATGCTTCAAGAACATTAAATATACTTAATTACTTCAAATCAATAATCAAAATAATTCTTAATTATTATTTTATCTTTCACGATTCATTAAATATAATTTTTGTATAAAATATATGTGAATGAAACAACTATATGCAAATTTTTCTAATTCTATACAAGGATCTGTGGATTATGTTATGTAAAGAATTGCATGGCTTTTCTTATGTAAGATAAGAAGCTTCCAAAGTTGTAAAAGAAAAATTAGTTTATAGATGAGAAAACAATTCTCAGTTTAAAAAGAAATCATAAATTAAAGTTCATACGTAATTTTTTCATAATTTATTATAAATATACTTTAAGTGAAGTTATATTTGAACCTTGAGACTAAGTTTATTGGTATAAGAGAACAAAGTTTAACGACCTTGCTTCATTTATCTAAAAGTTTTATTTATTTCAATTGTGTCTAAGTTTATTTTTATTTATTAGATTGTTTTTTGTCTTCATTCAAAAAAGATAAGTTCCATTTAAATTTTCCATTAATAAATATTATGAAATAAATACTAAAGTTTCGAGAAGAAAATATTTTTGCATTTTATTAATTTCTTAGTCCAATGGATAGTGGTTATGTAGTTAAGTAGTCAATCAATATGTATATGTATATGAATACGTATACTTGCATATATCATTAGTAGATGAAAAATATTCCACATTCTCAAATCATTGCAGATAAATACATCCATGACTTTGAGCAAAACTATTAATATCAGTCGTGTACTTTAGCCATTCAGTGATTCTTGTCCACATCAATAAAACTTCCCAGAAGCATGCACCTCACACATCTTTCGAAATCATTCAAAGAATGCTGATGAAAACTGCAGTTCAAAATTAAGGATTTTTTTGTTTCAATGAAATTAAAAAATAAATCGTTTAACTTGAATCAATTTATAAAATAAAAACAATAGTTCAGTATCTGTTTCGAAATTTATTGTATAAATAAATGTGAAAAATATTTTTTTAATTTTGTTACATTTTTTGTTTTATCTTAACAATGGAAAAGGCCAAAATGTCACTTTGTGATTGAAATTTAAATGATTTCTAAATTAGAGAAAGAATTGAATAGGACATGCATTAACTACTGTATTTAATATTTATTATGGAAAACAGATTACGTACAAAAAGGCAAAGGCTGAATGTATAACTTTGGTTTTTATTAAAATTAACATGCAGTTGTATAACATGTTATACAATGATCAGGTTATTATAAAACGTTGAAATTTGAAATATTGTTAATTTAATTTAGACTTACTCCTTGATTCGTTGTAATTTGAGAACATTTTTTACAGGTGCTGCAATCAATTGATGCAAAAATGGTCCATCCATTCTTGTCAATTTACTCAGAATTAACAAAAGGATATCATTTAGCTGACAAAATCAAATTAAAATATCCTCTCCAAAAATGGATATACCTTCCACATCTCCAGTAATTTATCCTGATGAACATCAACATTTTTTATTCTCTCTGAGTGAGTATTCAGATAACAAATTATATTATTTTAAAAGTATTTTTAATCCATAGGAAAAATGATAAACAAGCGAGATATATAATATTAAGAGAGTAAGTTAGGACTATCGAAAAAGGTTTAAACTATTTTTAAAAATAATTTCTTCTATCTATTAAAAATAAATATATAGTTTTTATATTGAATACTCTCACAACTTTTTTTTATTATATATCTTGTTGTTATATTTTGAAATCATTTTTATTAAATTAAAACGTTAACATATTCGAAAAAATAATATCCTTTCAATTCAATAGTTTCATTGTACTATAGTTGAGAAAGTCTAATAAAAGATTTAATAGAATAATAAATTATGCAAACAATTATTGTTTCGCGAAAATCT
Organism: Leptopilina clavipes; assembly: GCA_001855655.1. Lineage (NCBI taxonomy): Eukaryota > Metazoa > Arthropoda > Insecta > Hymenoptera > Figitidae > Leptopilina > Leptopilina clavipes. Next base: position 36,619 of record JUFY01028730.1, on the reverse strand, counting down.
CGTAACAAATTATAATTCACATAAAGAGAATATTAATCTGGAGCAACTAACCATAATTTTCTTTTTTTTTATTCACGTTGCTTGTAGTCACTAATTATAATTGATAAACACCTTTACGAGTTGCAACGAGTTGCCTGTCAAAGTACAACTAATATAAGAGAATTGTTTGACGTAAAGCCCCAGCTGGTCTCTATCTCTTCTTGAAGTATTTTTCTCTTCTCCCCTCACTCTCCCTTGCTCTCACGTTCATTCTAAACAGGCCTGCAAGCCTCGAATTCCCCTAGAATGAAATTCAATAATCGATTCCTCCTGCTTTTAATGGAAACAAGATATATTGGAAAATAGATTTAAATAGCTAAGATATTATTAAATCCATTGATATTTAACAAAGACTCTAAGAACCTTGGAAAATACGGTTTTATAATTTACTTTTTTTTTAAATGCTAATCAGGGATACCAATTTTCAAATGACCGTATTACGCGAGTTTGGGGGTTGTAATTCGTCTTTTATTTATTTATTTTATTATAATTATTTAAAGATGATAAATTATAAACTAATTTCATAAAATAATAAGGATGATAATGATAATCATCTTAATCATAATAAATTTATTTATTTATTAAACTCAAAGTTTGATTTGATTATAGAAATTACTAAAGCGTGTTTTATTTTGAGATATTTTTAATGTCTAATAAAAAATTGTGATTCAAAGTATTTTAAAATATCCTTTAAAATAATCCTTTTTATAGTAAATTATTTATTATTATTATTATTATTATTATTATTATTATTTTGTAGTAGATAATATTTTGAATAGATTAAATGCTTTAATAGTTATTTAAAATTTTTTTGATGCAGTAAATGTCAGAGACATTAATTTTTATTTTACATAGAATTCAATGAATCAATAAATTGATATTAAATTTTGCATGTATCAAGTGAATGTTCAGTTCAGGTATCAACCTTGTACTTTTATATTACATAGAGATTGTTATTCAAGTAAAAAGAGGAAACTTCTTTAAATCGTGAAAGTACAAGTAGCGTGTTAAAAAGTTAGATATATGTAAAACTATTTATTCTAACGCTTATCTATATACATATTATGCTTTTTATATACGATAGAAAAAAATTAAAATTTTTTAAACTAATAAAAAAATTTTAAAAATTAAAATAAAATGAATTCTTGAAACATTTGGAAATATTTTTTTATAGGAAAACAAACAAATGTGTAATAATAATATTATGTATAAGATATGAAACATAAAGTTAAATATCTTTATTTCTGTAATATTCAGCATGTTTATTTATAAGAAATGTTAATGTTAATTTGTCCTTTACTGTATTGCGTTAATAATATTTATCGCTAATAATATGATAATAATAATTAAAGGCGTCAAGTATCGCGTGATGTATTTAAACTGCGTTTCCATGGAAACAGAATAAAGGAATGGATGGATGGTAATGTTTCTCAGTTCAGGTTTCATAATTTCTCGTTCCTCAGTTTAGATTGCGTTTGTCAGCTGTTCAGTTCAGTTCAATATGGAATAGTGTTGCTAGTTACAATTGCTTTGTTATAAAGACTTTGGAGCGAGATAAACACAAGCAGGTCGTTGTGTGCAATCGTTATCGTGCAATTTATGCAAAATTTCGCCCATAACGTGGATGTGTTGACACAAGGTCTCAAGTACGGTATATCCGGCCTCATGAACCTCGCAAATCAGACTGCTGATCCTCAGAATGGTGTTTTTTTTGTCAATTTCAACCAGGATTGCACGTAAGTGAGAAGGTGCAATCATTTTTCAAGGGCAATGTTCAGTTTTTAATTACTCGGTGAATTTGAAGCTTCTTATTGTGAATTGTTTAACCCCTTTTGTCACCCGCGTAAATGTTGATAAAAGTTTTTATTCACGCATGGCGTCACCCCGTGCTTGCGCGTTTCTTCTCGCGCAACTAGTCACTTGTGTTTTAATTTTTTTTTTTTGCGTCATCTTTTGGTTTCCCCCTTTCACTAATTAATTGCGTATCAAGAACAAACATAAGGCTGTAATCGTAACTAATGTAGTGTTTACGTCGATCAGCTGTGTCACAATAATATTGTCCTTGTCATTCTTGTTCAGTGTTCTCTTTCATTTCTTATTCTCTAATGTCTGCGATTCCTTTATTACCTCTTTGCGACGTTCTTCTATCTTTATTCATTCTTGTAAACATTTCATGATGATATGAAAAATAAACGTGACAGTCTGATTCTTCTGTTACCTTGACGTTGCAAATAACCAATAAAAATCTGACTAACTTTATCTTAGTTTGATTCGTCTTTTGCGGAATTTCATTAAAAAAAAACAACATTTTCAACTCCCACATGTATTACCATTATTTATTTATCCTCAAAGTAGAAATACTATTTTGATGTATACATACATGACATATTAAAGGAAGAATTATATTTTCTTTTAAATTCCATCAATTAAAATTGGTATTTACTTTTTAAGGATTGGCATTCGTTTTTAGCACTTTATACATATTCCTCTTATTCTTCAAGATTAGATAAATGTTTATCTAATCTTGAAGAATAAAAGAACATGTATAAATGTTATTTGAAAAGTTTATTAGTTAAAATTAAAATTAATTATAAAATTCGATATTTTTAAAAAGCTACTTTTTTATACATATTTGATGACATTTGGATTATTAAAAAAAATTTGATAGTGATTTATCAATTATTTATGATTTTAGATCATTAGCAGTTGGCTCGAAGTCTGGATACAAGATATTTTCTCTTAGCTCTGTTGACCATCTAGGAAAAATATTCGAAAATGGTAACAACATCTAACTAATAACTCATTAAATTTATTCTATAACAGTTGTTACAAAAGCTTCTTAAAAATAAAAATTCATCTCTGTTTTTTTTCTTACAGACACAGAAGATGTGTTTATTGTCGAAAGGTTGTTCAACAGCAGTCTTTTGGCAATGGTTAGCCTATCTTCCCCCCGCAAACTCAAAGTTTGCCATTTTAAGAAAGGAACCGAAATATGTAACTACAGTTACTCCAACACAATTTTGGCTGTGAAACTCAACAGAGCGGTAATTATTACATTTATGCTTTTAATTATTTTACAAACATCTTTGACAGTAATGTCTTAATAATTAATTTTTCCTCATAGAGATTGGTAGTATGTTTGGAAGAATCTTTATACATTCACAATATCCGGGACATGAAGGTGCTGCACACAATTCGAGAAACACCACCGAACCTAGCTGGCCTTTGTACACTCTCTATTAACAGCGACAACTGTTATTTGGCCTACCCTGGTTCAAATACCATCGGAGAAGTTCAAATATTCGATGCTACTAATCTGGTAAATTCAAATTTTCTTGTTAGATTTTTCATTTGATAATTGGATACTATTATATAAGGGAATAATTTACTTTTTCATTAAGTTGAATAATTTTAATAAATTTTCTCTTTCATTTGTATAGCAAGCCAAAACAATGATTCCAGCTCACGATAGTCCATTGGCAGCTCTTGCTTTCAGTCCCAATGGAACAAAAGTTGCAACTGCATCTGAAAAGGGAACTGTCATTAGAGTCTTTAACGTACGATCTAAAGTGCACATTTACAACTATAAAGTATCAATAAAATTGAAAAAATTGACAATCTTCATTAAATAATTGATGTTTTTCAGGTTCATGATGGCACAAAACTATTTGAGTTTCGTCGAGGGGTGAAAAGATGCGTTTCGATAAGCAGTCTTGCTTTCAGCATGGACTCGATGTTCCTTTGTTGTTCTAGTAACACGGAGACAGTACATATTTTTAAGCTGGAGGAACCCAAGGAAGCGTGAGTGCATGATTTGAAAATTATAATGTAACAAATGTGTAAGAAATACAAAAATTTTGTTAAATTAGCTTAATTCAAAATTTTCAATAATGATTTTTCACTATTTGATAATAACGAATCAAAAATTTTCAAAGGCCTCAACAACAACCAGAAGAGGCCCAGAGTTGGATGGGCTACTTAACGAAGGCAGTTTCCGCGTCGGCGAATTACTTACCTTCTCAAGTCACCGATGTCTTTAATCAAGGTCGTGCCTTTGCAAGTGTTCATTTACCTTTTCAAGGATTAAAAAATGTTTGTGCCATCACTACGTAAGTAACTCAATCTTCATATTAATTAATTTTTTTCATTTGTAAAAATTGAAGAAAAAAAAAAACCACTTTCCAAACAATTTTTCTATAGCATACAAAAAGTGTTGAGGCTTCTCGTCGCCAGTGCTGACGGTTACCTTTACGTTTATAATTTGGACACAAATGAAGGGGGTGATTGTACTCTTTTAAAACAACACAGGTAATTTGTCAAATATTCAAATTGAATTATTCAAATTATAATTTACAATTATTATTGAATTTATTGTTATATAGGTTGGATGGTAAACAAGATGAAGTAGACTGTGCTACTGTTTCGACAACTGGATCAGGAGAGAGTTCTGTAACAGCAAATCAAGCTGTTCCAAATTCAGGTATGATACTAAACTTTCATTGTTGAAGTGAATTTCTTTCAATTTAAAGAAAACTTGATTTAATTTAATTTATTTAATTACTGATTAAAGAATGTCATTGTGACAGTTGAAAGAATTTTCTATGATACGAACAATTTAGTTTTATCTGTTAGACGTGAAGTAATTTTATTCTGCATGACAGAGTGCGTTTGAAGATTACAAATAATTAATTATTAAAATCAATAAAGTTGTATGCAAATATTACACTTTAAATAATATTCTATAAAGCCTTGTGCGTTCGTGGTTGGAAATATTAATTATTCTTGTTCGCGTCTAAGTAACAGATATATTTCTGTTTCTTTAAATTTGTGCATGGCTACTTAAAAGTGTTGAGATCGTCAGGATTGCGTGACAATTAACACTAGTAACATGATTTCAAAAATTTGCCGGAAATCTAAACTTTAATTGCAAAAATTTTTTTGAACTAGATTTATTTATTTTTTTTAATAATGTTTTGTTTTATAAAAATGTTATGAGATTACTACTAAAGTAATATTCAAATTTTCATGTTTAATTACCATTATTACTAAATTAATGTACATACACTGACTATACAGTAGGCTAATTACACGATTAACAGTTTTGAAAAAACACAAGACCGTAATAAGGGAATTTGTTTGTATTAATTTTTAATTATTTTTCAGAAGAAACACTGATTTCAAAATTAAAGTAAATTTAAATCTGTAATATTTACTACTTATTTTCAATTTGTTAAATGTCTTTTCTCGGTATTTTTTATTTTCTCTTTATTTGCACCTAATTTACAAGTTAAAATTTGAATAGGTACACTATAGTATTTTAATTAATTTATGTATTATTAAAAATATAAAAAATATATACCATGCACAACAATTTAAAAAACGAGTAAATGGTGCGGAATAAAGTTAAGAGATTTAGAGGCCTTTTTGATTGCTTGTTCTTTTTTTTCGCTTCTTGTGATACCCCCAATGTAAAATTGCTAGATGAATTTTCTTGGGGAATTGGGGGCCCCAATAGTTGACCTCACTTGATGTATTTTTTTCTTTTTATTCGCTGAAGCCTGCATAAATAGCTACGCGGGTGCGTTGCGTGGCCGCTCGCCAGACTCCATGTCAGGTACTGGTATGTCCTCTATTCTCCCCCTTTTCTTGCTCTCATTCTCGAACACATTGGGCCCTTGGATCGCCTTTCTCTTTGCTTCATCAAATAAAAGCATTCAATCACGTAATAAGGGACACAATACAATCATGTTCACACTCATTTACTCTATTCTTGAAATAATGGTTTTATTAACGATTAATTAATAAATAAATAAAAATATTCTTAACCATCATTATATTTCGCTTCTTTAAACGCATAGAAACAAGACAAAAGAAATTAAAAATAATACAAATATTTAATTTCAAATTATTGTTTCTATGCGCGTTTTTATTTTAACATTATTAACTCACGATTAATAATCGCTTCCAATAACGAACTTATTTAATCTCTACTAAAAATTAAGTGTTAATATAAAAATTGGTTTTTAAGCTCAGGATAAAATAATAATTAACTTTTTATCTGCTGTAATTTATTGAAGTAAATTTATATGTGCAGATGACGTGTAATTAGCCTGCAAGTTTAATAGAAAAGCAAATTTTTCTCTTTTTTACACTTTCTTTGATAGAACATGCTTAAATGATTTCTATCGATTTTATTGATTCCATTTTTTTTTTTTTTTTTTTGAGATAGAAAAAACTTATTTTTATTTTTTTTTATAAAATTCTCTATTTCAAACTTGGTTAAGATTTCCTACAGATTTCGAAACAATTTCTTGATCTCACTGCATGCTAATTCACTATTTTTTTAAAAGCAAACGTTTTCTTTTGTGCTTTATAAAGGCATGGAATTTCAATTAACTTTCTTTTTTTATATTATAATTTACGAAATATTTTACAAAACTAAGTGTCCGCATGTTTGTATAAAAATGCAACAAAAGGTTTCTTTTTTCGTTGTTACAACCACATTATTATTGTAGTTTATATCTTCTAAAATGTAAGTCGTACAATTTTATTATTATAACATTGCAGAAAATGAATATTTTGTACGTATTTAATTTGAAACTGACTTTTATTTAACAACATTGTTAAATGAAACATAGTTAAAGTCTTAAACATATTTCCTTTATATTGCACATTTAGTTTTTCAAAATTTTGAATTTACAGATAAATTAGTTCTTATAAAATATGAGTATTAATATTTTCAAGTTACATTATCCTAAATTCGCTTATAAGCATTGCTTCAAAGGCACTCATTAAACCCACGTCATTATTTTCACAGCAATCATTGATTCACTGTATTTAAAAAAAACATTGATTTGCAAATAAATTGAATCAAAATTTACATTAATGGGGATTTTAAAATCTACATTAAGTGTAAAATTTATAACTTGTTTGCAACGCACCTCTATAAGCTTATGTCAAGTCGATCAAATTTCAAATAATTTATATAAACGGTTAACAATTTCATATGATGGATTATTCATTAATTCGGTAAATCTAATGCTTTTCAATTTTAATATATTATTTATTAAAAAGTTGGTAGGTATTTGCTTAAAATTTTTTCAAGTAAAAATATACATCAAAATAAGGGTATGTAATTCTTTTAAGTAAAACTCAAGTATAAATATTTAATTAACCATCATTGATAAACCATCCTAATGCAAAAATTAACAATATTTTATAAAATAAAATTCACATATATAAACGTAGATTGCACGAAAATGATTTGTAATATTGATTAAAATATTGATTTCTTTGAATACAGTTTTTTTTTAAAGATGGTGAATGTGGGTTTTGAATTAGTAACTGTGGTATTTAGAAATTAACCCTTATGTAAACAAATTACTACTGTGTAATTAAAATAATTCTTTTTGTCATATTTAGTTTGTGATCGGTAGAAGCAAATAACATGAACTTAAAATATATAAATTTTTTTTTTTTACTTTTTATACTTTATTTATCAAAAACTAATCAAAATTGTTTTGCCTAAACCTGAGTGGGATTGGAAATTTACTGGGTAAATGTTTTAATTTACTTAATGTTTATTAATTTTTTTTTGTACCAATAAAACTTTATTGAATCATAAAAGACAAAAATATTTATATTGTAAATAAACATTTACGAACAATGTATTAAAATGACTAAATTTAGTTCTTTTAAATTTTCCTATTTTTAATTGTTTTTTTATCACAATATTATAAATGATGTTTTTATTTTTAAATGATTTGATAAATAATAATATATGTAGCTTTGGAAAATTTTTGAAAATATATAAAAAAAACTGATCGGCTTGACATTTTACTTATAAAAAATTTTGTAGAATCTTTGATATATGAATTTAACTTTCTAGAATCGGAAAAATATCACGAATGGATAGCAGCAACGGAGAGTCCGCCTAAAGGTGGTGGACCTTTTCGTTTGGACGATGACACAGAATTTCCACCAGTTACACAAAGAACGGAATGAAGAAAATATATTTCGCATATCAAAAAGACGAGAAAATTTTTCCAGAGGATAGAAAATGCTTTGTGATTATCAATATTTCCTCTGTGATTTTTTAACACCAAGATATTAGGAAAATTTGCAGTTTATATAAAAAAAAAAAAATTGGAAATTCATTTGCGACAATATTTCTCTTCAACTTTAGTTCTTGAATGCAATCACTTTTGAAGTCTAAAGCTGAGCTGAAAGCACGACATGTTATGGAGTACACAATAAAAGGACAGGAAATAAATTTTTCCAGTGTTCATAGATTATGACGTTAGATTATTTTTATCTAATTTATTAATTTAAAAAATCATCGGTGCCAATTCGTAGATCGGTTGGGACTCGACCGACATTGATACGCTTCCGAGCGAATTGTTTGTACATTATTATTATTTGATTATTACCATTATCCTCAGTATGGTAGAACACAATATTTGTCGTAACTCTTGTCTATGTAATATGTAACCAAATGAGCATGTATTCGAGTTACCGTAGAAACTACTAAATGGAGTGTACGACTTGCATATATGCTAGGCCAGTGTCACACATATATCCACAATATGTTCTTCGGTTTTATACTAACGAACCTTGTTTAGTATATTATTATATAAAAAAGAATAAAATAAAAAATAAAACATTGATGACGAATGTACATACATAATAATGTTAACACATTGATGTCAGTACTCGTAAGATTATTATTTTTATTATCAGTAATACATACATAAATTGTGTGATTTAGGCTCTCATGCATTAAGACAATGCTTTCCTAAAAACTTCCACTCTTAGATTCTCAATATGACTACCCATAAGTGGAAAAATGTGATGATAGGATGTACAGATATTATCAAAAAAAAAATTACTTGTTTATCAACATCTCAAAGTAGGAAGTAAACTTTTTGTCTAATAAAAATTCACTTTTCTCTAATTATTTAGTTATTATTTTTTTACAATTTCCTAAACTATAATAAAAAATGTAATAGCAATATCAATTTAATATAAAGAAATCACAAATAAAAATTTAAATTTAATCATATTTATCTTTTTATTGTACGTAATAAACCGTTATATTAAAATTAAAAAATTTTATATGCAATCAGATTAAATTTTGTAACTTCTTTTATTCAGTTTACAGTATTTTTTTTACCCACAAGAACTTTACACCGACGTAGTCGAATTTAAAATAGAATCGTGCACCAAAAGAAAACATTTTTAATACATAGTTGATGAAAAATATGAATTTTTTAAATGACATTTATTACAGATAAAGTTAATGCTGCACATTTTTTTTTAAGTAATTTGTTTAAATATCAATTTCTAATCTGTAAAATTCTTAATATTTATATAAATAATTTCGATAAAAATTTCCACTCATTTAAATGTAGATAAAAAAAAACTGTATAATTATACGTTTTAATGACTTAAAATTTATATTTGAATATAATTAGTCTTCTTGGGTAGAAGAAAGCATTTCGAGGAAAATGTATTGATGGTTGACATTTCAAACCGTATAACAGAAGGAATGCCCCGAAAGTTAAAAAAAACGTAATCACACAATGTTCACATGAATAGGAAATCTTTACAAAAACGAATTTTACAGGATGGAAACCAAAATAATTTCTATTATCTTATTCCTATGTTTGTCTGGCGCAACTATACTTGCTTTTACGCGTACATATTTCAAGTTTTTCTATAAGTAATGCATGCGTTATTTTAGCACTTTTAAAAATTTTAGAGCGCCAACAAAAATAATAATAATAATGATGATAATGCTAGTGCCACTGGAGCAAAAGGGTCTATCTTTGAATATATGGCGCATAAATGAAAATTAATTCGACAATTCTATTTAAATAACCCTTGTATACAAACAATTTGATATTGAATAGAAAAAGTTGAAAAATTACTACTTGTATCACAAACAGTTATGCACTTCATAACAGTCGAATAATTAGTTCTTCATAAAATATATACGACCGTAAGGCTAAAAAAATACTCAAACTTCAGACATACATCATACGCCCTTCATATAAAAAGTTCGTTACTCAATTTATTTATTTCGAATTTTTCATGAACCATTAAAAAAATCATTACCGTGTAATATTCACACGTTAATAGACAGGCCCTTTTGTCGAATGCTTCACTGCAATCAAATACAGAAAACTGAAAACTTAACTATAGAGATCATCATCGCCATCATCTTGGAACGGTTGATCTCCTTGAGTAGGGTCTTGAGTACCTGCTGCTCCTCCACTTTGTGGAAATCTGTCAAATAAATTTCATCATATATTATTTCTCATGCCTTGGGATGTGTCATGGAATAAATGTGTCATGATTTTAAACAAAAGTATTATGCACCTGAAATTTGTTCCAAAACCTCGAGATTGCTGAAGAGTTTGTGCAAACATTTCGTATTTGCGAATATCGTTGTCGGAAACTGAACGACGAGCAAACCTCATTGCCTCTTCAAAATGGGCTCTTGTTATTTCTGGTACAGGATCTTCCTCATCCATCTGCGTCAACAATTTTATTAATTTTCACCAAATATTCATGTTTTTCTACAATATGAAAATATGTTTTTTTAATAATTCTAACGTTTTGTTACTTACATCCATACACACAGAAGGATTAGCAGCCCTATCCTTTTCTCTTCGAATTTCTGTTTCAATGCATTGTCTAATTGCAAGTTTACAAGCACGTTGACAAATTTCTGTCAAATCGGCACCGGAAAATCCGTGTGTTACTTTGGCTATGTAGCACAAATCAACATCCTGAAAAAAAATTCAAATTTGAAATTAAAAAAGAATGAAATAATACAAAAAAAAAAAAAATAAAGAATCGACGTAGTAATATAAATAACAAAATCTTACTTGAGCTACGGGAGATTTACGTAAATTTGCTTTAAAAATAGCTTCACGAGACTTTTCATCAGGAAGTGGAATATAAATCAATTGATCCAATCTTCCTGGACGAAGAATAGCAGGATCTATGATATCAGGACGATTCGTTGCTCCTATGATGAAAACATTCTTCTTTGCACCCATACCGTCCATTTCAGTCAAAATCTGATTAATTACACGGTCTGCAGCACCACCAGCATCACCGACAGTTCCACCTCGTGATTTTGCGATAGAATCCAATTCGTCAAAAAAGAGTACACAGGGTGCTGCAGATCTGGCTTTGTCAAAAACATCTCTAACGTTGGCTTCTGACTCACCAAACCACATTGTCAATAGTTCAGGACCCTTAACTGATATGAAATTGGCTTGACATTCATTGGCAATTGCCTTAGCCAAAAGTGTTTTACCACAACCTGGAGGTCCGTAGAACAGAACACCTCTGGATGGTTGCATGCCGAATTTCAAGAACTTATCTGGATGTTCAACTGGATATTGAACCAATTCTTGAAGTTCCATTTTAACATTCTGTAGACCACCAATATCATCCCAGGAAACAGTCGGTACTTCGACAATCGTCTCACGAAGAGCACTAGGACTGCTCTTTGTCATTGCATACTGAAAAATTTTTTAAATTTAAAAGAAGTTTCAAACTATTATTTTGTTCAAATTAATTAAATTTAACCTTCAAAATAAGAGATAATAACTTTTTACTCTTAGTATTTTATAACTAGTGTAAATTTGTCAAAATTGATTACCTTGAAGTTCTCCATAGTCACTGCAAGAGAATTTAATACTTCGGCATCTACAACATCATCTTCCAAATCGATCAAATCCATTTTTTCACGAATTTGCTGAAGAGCAGCCTCTGAACAAAGAGAAGCTAAATCTGCACCAACGTGACCATGAGTTTCGGCGGCAATCTATAAAAAATATTTCATTTGAAATTCTATTTTTAAAGAGAAAAAAAAAATACTCAGAAATAAACAGTTTCAAACCTCTTCCAATTCAACATCATCGGCAAGTTTCATATTTTTCGTGTGAATGCGCAGGATTTCTAGACGTCCTGTAGCATCTGGAATACCAATATCAATTTCTCTATCGAATCGACCGAAGCGACGCAAAGCTCCATCAATGCTGTTAGGCCTATTTGTAGCAGCCATGACAATTACATGAGCACTTTGTTTCATGCCATCCATTAAAGTAAGAAGCTGAGATACGATACGCCTTTCTACTTCTCCATGGGTTTTTTCTCTTTTTGGTGCAATAGCGTCCAATTCGTCAATGAAAATTATAGCTGGTGAATTCTTTTCAGCTTCCTCAAAAGCTTTTCGTAAATTACTTTCCGATTCTCCAGCTAATTTACTCATAATTTCAGGTCCATTGATTAAGAAAAAGAAAGCTCCAGTCTCGTTTGCAACTGCTCTGGCAATAAGTGTCTTTCCTGTTCCCGGAGGTCCATAAAGAAGAATACCACGTGGTGGTTTGACTCCGATAGCTTTAAATAGAGAAGGATGTCGCAGAGGTAACTCCACCATTTCCTTTATTTGTGCCAATTGCTTTCGAACACCACCAATATCATCATAACCAACAGCGTTCAAAGCTTCTTCTTCCTCTTCACGCTTTATAGGATCACCCTCACAATGAATTACCGTATCTGGTGCAACAATGCAGTAAGGACCAGGATCTGTTTCCACAACTTTAAATTCGACAGCGCGCATTCCTCCACGAACAATAAAGTTGTCATCTTTATGTATTGGTCGATAGGCTTCCAAAAAGTATGGTTTTAAATAAACTTCAAAAAGATTTCCAGTCAAGCCTTCAACTGTATCGTCCATGGGTAAAACGTGTATGCGTTTACCGTATTTCACATCAGGAACTGCTTGAACAGAGACAACGTCACTTAATCGAACTCTCAAGTTTGTTCTAACAACTCGATTCATTCTTATTTTTTCATCAGGACATGTGTCATCGGAAAGAACAATGCAAACTGTTTCCTTCCTGCGTTTTCCTTTCAGCAAAACAGTGTCTCCACGAAAGAGTTGGAGTTCATCCATTTTCGCTTGAGATAAACCCACAACTGAATTGTCATCGTTGGTTGCTTCATCGACGATTAATCTGTTTGGCCTGTCCTTTTTGCGCAAAATTGCAGTAGCTAGATCTTCACCACTAAAAAAAAAAAGCAATGGAATGTTAAACTTAATAAATTTAAACAAACTAACATTTAAGTACAACAAAGACAATGAGAACAAAGAAACAAATATATTTTTCTATTAAAATATTTTTTAAATGTTACAAATATTACAAATATTACAAATATTATAAATATTACAATCAACTATTTATTTATTATGTGTTATTTAAAATTAAATATTATAGTTCGCAAAAATTATTTCAAACAACAGCCAATCAGAACAGCGCAAGTGTAGATCTTTCAATCGCACTGAATCATTCTGTTCAGTGAATATATTTTATAAAGTAATTTTACTTCAAAACAATGAGATATATAATAAAAAATATAATGACTTGGTAAAAATCAATCTTTTTATAGAAAAAAGAACTTTCAATTTTTAATTAATTAAAAAAAAACTACTATTGTTCTAAAACTTTTGAAATCTGGATTTGTTCCAAGTTTTTAGGTTAGGGACAATTATATAAATCAGTCTAAAATTTAATTAAAATGTTTTTATAATTATAAGACATTTTAATTTAGAAAAAAAATGTAAAAAACAAAACATATGACTGACATTTTTGATGATTCGTTTGTTGATTTGACACTGGAAGAGTCTGAAACATAATTACTTCTATGCTACGTCTAATTATAAATAATTTAGGTCGACCGGAAAGATTTAAATACATAATTTATTAAAGATTATTGAATAATAAATAGAATTATTTAAAAATGTGAAAATAATCGAGTTTTGACGCAAAATTTGTGAAACAACGCGCGGCGTCGACATGATGACAACGTGAAATTGATAAAGGCGGACCTGGCGTACATTTGGAAAAGGCATTTAATGTTAGGTAAAATGCAAAACAAATAGAAAAAGAATCAATTTTCATATTTATTAACATATATAATACTTTAAAATTTCTCTTACCTTTTTGGGTCACTCATGATTCGCAAGATATTTTCTGAAAAAAGCACAAGTATTAACAAACGCTATCCTTTTAGAAATCACACGGGATACTGCAGGACACGAACTAACACAGTGAAGTTTTCCACATATCGGTGTCAACATGATCGAGCCAATCCAGTGAGTCTTAACAAATAACTATGAACCAATAATCTTCTTCCTTTTAAATCTATTTATTCATGAAATAATTTCATTTATTACTATTATTTCAAATTTTTATGAAATATTATATTTCACTATCGAATATAGTATAACTAAAATCTTTTATAATATAATAAAGAAAAAATTATTTTTACTCAGACACAATTTCTTGAAAATTGAAATTCGCGCCACATTCTAGAGAGACATTAAATAGAGGGAAATTCAAAAACAATCAAACACAGTTATATTGTTAAACAATGTAAATATGGGCTTTTTATAATATTAAAATAGTTTATTAACTTTCTTCATATGGATTAGTTATTGATTATAAGTATTTGAACAATATGATTATTAATTTTTTTTTTAATATTTCGAAAATTTGATAGCTTTTTACTCATTTTTGAGGACCTTTATATATTTTCGAACTTTGCTATATTATACATGATAAGTTCTGATCATATTGAGTTGAGTTCTTTATTTATTTTTTTTTGTTTTGTTTAACTATTAAACTTTTGCAATTTTCTTTATGACAATCGGTAATAAATAATTGTAATAAAGTAAGTAGACAAACTTATTATATTTATTATATACACCGAAATTTATATTCTAACCTACAAATATAATATATAATATGTACCTATTTTCTTTATTTATATATTTAAAAAAAAATTTAATACATCGAACACATTGAATAATACATAATATTAAATTATATAGATGTGCATATATATTCCGCAATTACTTATTTATTATTTACAATATCATTGACCTCTAATTTAGCATCTCTTATAATTTATGTAAATAATAATTGAATAATTTTATTGGTGAATGTGTAATGTGTATGTATAAGTTCTTACATATACAATTGAACCGCCGGATCGTAGAAGGGCATATAGCCCATTTGAATTACATTGGCTATATGCCCTTCTACGATCCGGCGGTTCAATTGTAAATGTGCTATCAATGTTAAGAATATTGTTGTTATCATTGTTTAACAATCCAACGAAAAAACGAGATTTTTCTCAAAAATTCTGAAAAATAAGAAATTTGGACTTTGAAATTTTTCAGAAAAAAAACAGTAACTCATGGAAAAAAAATCCCAGAATGTTTTACCAACGTTTCTCAACAACCTCAGATTTGTTAACAACGATGAGAATATTGTTGTTAACATTCTACAACAATTAGGCAAAAAAAATGAGATTTTTCTCAAGAATTCTGAAAAAGAGAAAATGGAACTTTGAAATTTTTGAGAAAAAAAACTGTAACTCATCGAAAAAAAATCCCACAATGTTTTATCAACGTTTCTCAACAATTGAACCGCCGGATCGTAGAAGGGCATATAGCCCATTTGAATTACATTGGCTATATGCCCTTCTACGATCCGGCGGTTCAATTTTAGTCTAACTTCGAGCAACAATATTTTATAGAAAAAATATCTCATTTTATTTGGGAAACCTATATCCAACGTATTTGAGTGTGCTCTTTCCAAAAAATGCTATCAAAAACAGCTTTAAAAATTGTTAAATATTGTTTATTAATGTTTATTTGAAAAAAACACAAATTTTTTATGATTTTTCAATAGAGTTTTATATATTTCGAGAGGAAAAAAATTTTTTTGATAGCCATCAATTATATAAATCGTGCACTCGATAGTTAAACTTCAAAGAAAAGGTGTACCATCTTTTCTCCCTACCTTTATTTTCTTAAAATGGCGTCAAAAATTAAAAAAATTAATATAAATTAATTTAAATAAACAAAGTTTTTAAAGTTTGTTCAAATCACCTGAAAATTCTTACTCGGGAGATAACGAATGATGCCAGAATTTCAAAATTTAAAATTGCGGATCTAATATGGCGACCAAACATTTTTTAAGTCGACGGATTCAGCTGAAAGTTCTTACTCGAGGGTTTTTGGGGTCTCTGAATGTATTCAGAACACCTTCTGTTAGTGACGTGTATATAAGTTTTTATTTTAATTGTAAATATGTTTATTATTTGATTTCTTATGATTGTTTGTGTTAGAGGCTTGGTCGAGATAAGTCGTCACTGTTTATGAAAATTATGGATAATTGCACTGAGGCCCTTGTCTCTTGTAATAATGAGGCCC
>JUFY01028730.1:0-20257 GCA_001855655.1 Leptopilina clavipes | reverse complement strand
ACCGCCGGATCGTAGAAGGGCATATAGCCCATTTGAATTACATTGGCTATATGCCCTTCTACGATCCGGCGGTTCAATTATAAATTCTCATGTCGACAATAGCGTCACGATTCTGATATATAATACGAAATTTGCCTCAGGGTCACAAACACTTATTGAAGCCGGAGAAGGGAACACGGTCCATCTCTTTTTTGTATCTTGGAGCAAAATTTATTGCTTTCATTCAAGTTTTATTTCATCGTTTAAAACTTTTTTCAACAAAAAAACAAAAAATGACTAGTGGAAAAATTGGTAAGAATTTATTTACTTTTTAAGAATAATTTAAAAAATTTGTAATTACATTTTGAATTATAATATTTCAATATACCTTTGAAGCACGTGGCAATTTGATCTTTTGTACCGGATCTAGAAAAAAATATAATTATTTACAGATTACAAGTGAAATATGTATTTTTAGATTTTTTTTATATAAGAAAAAAGAATAATTAAAAAATACTGTTGAAAAATTACTTTTAATTGTCTACAATAATTAAATTAATATATTATATATTAAATTTCAGCTCTATTGAGTGTCTCCGATAAGACAAACTTATTACCGTTTGGCAAAAAGTTACATGAATTGGGATTGACATTAGTAGCATCAGGTGGTACGGCAAAATCTTTAAGAGATGCTGGTCTTCCTGTTAAAGATGTTTCCGATATTACGGGAGCACCTGAAATGCTTGGAGGGCGTGTAAAAACTCTTCATCCTGCCGTTCATGCAGGTAAGTTATTTCAAATCCTCCAAAGATTCTGCGTATAAATGATAAAATACTTTTGATTAACTTTTATTTCTTCTTTTTTAAAGGAATATTAGCAAGATTGACAGAATCAGATCAAAAAGATTTGCTTAATCAGAACTATGAACTGATTCGTGTTGTTGTTTGCAACTTATATCCATTTGTAAAAACAACATCAAAATCTGATGTGACGCTCGAAGATGCAGTCGAAAACATTGATATTGGAGGCGTTACTCTCCTAAGAGCGGCAGCCAAGAATCACTCAAGGGTAACTGTTATCTGTGACCCAAACGATTATGATAAAATTATCAATGAATTACAAAACTCTACTGACAAAGATACCAAACCTGAAACAAGGTATTTGTTTTCTTCAACTTATTTTCTGTGCAAATTTATATTTGAAAATAAAAGTTTCATTCTTTTTTAAAATAGAAATTATATATATTTTCAGACAAACTTTAGCACTCAAAGCATTCACCCACACTGCGGAGTATGACAATGCAATTTCTGATTATTTTCGAAAACAATATAGCGCAGGTGTTTCGCAAATGACTCTTAGATATGGTATGAATCCACATCAAAAACCTGCTCAAATTTTCACTACTTTGGAAAATTTACCATTAACTGTGGTAAATGGTTCTCCGGGATTTATAAATCTTTGTGACGCGTTGAATGGCTATCAACTCGTAAAAGAATTAAAGGCAGCTCTCAATTTACCAGCTGCAACTTCATTTAAACATGTCAGTCCAGCTGGAGCCGCTGTTGGTGTTCCTTTAGATGCTGTCAATGCTAAATTATGTCAAGTTGATGACATTGTTGATCAATTAACGCCGTTAGCAACAGCCTATGCTCGAGCTAGAGGCGCTGATAGAATGTCCAGTTTTGGTGATTTCGTCGCTTTATCTGATCCCTGTGACACTCCAACTGCAAAGATCATTTCAAGGTAACAATATTGATTTTGAATTATTCCTTTTTTTATAGAAATATAATTTTCTTTTTTCTTTCAGAGAAGTTTCAGATGGTATTATTGCCCCTGGATATTCCGAAGAAGCTCTCCAAATTTTGAAAAAGAAGAAGAACGGTGGTTATTGTATTTTGCAAATCGATCCAAATTATCAACCTGCACCAATGGAGCGTAAAGTCCTTTATGGATTGACTTTGGAACAAATGCGCAATGACGCTGTCATTAATAAAACGACATTTACCAATTTGGTTACTAAAACAAATACCTTGTCTGATTCTGCAATTCGAGATTTGATTGTGGCAACAATTGCGGTCAAGTATACACAGAGTAACTCTGTGTGTTATGCAAAAGACGGTCAAGTTGTTGGAATTGGAGCTGGTCAGCAGTCTCGAATTCATTGCACAAGACTTGCTGGTGATAAGGCTGATAACTGGTAAAAATATTATGTTAAATACACAATAATAATTTCAATAATATGTTTATTAGAGATTTGTGAAGTAACATAAGATTGAATTTGATAGGTGGCTACGTCAACATCCAAAAGTGATTGGCATGAAATTCAAGAAAGGAGTTAAGAGAGCTGAAATTTCAAATGCCATTGACAATTATGTGAATGGCACTATAGGAAAGGATATGGATGAAAAACTTTGGGCCTCAATGTATGAAGTTGTACCCGAAAAATTAACTGCAGAAGATAAAGTTGAATGGGTAAAGCAGTTAAATAACGTAGCTTTAAGCAGTGATGCTTTCTTCCCATTCAGAGATAACGTTGATAGAGCACGATTGGTAAGAAATTTTTTATTCCTAATTATATTACTTTTAATAACACTTAATTAATTTTAAGAAATCTTTTAAATATAGATTTCTGCATAAAAATTGGATATTTCTTATTTTTATAGAGTGGAGTTGGATTTATAGCAAGTCCAGCAGGATCAACAAATGATGAGGCAGTGATAGCAGCATGTAATGAGCACAATATCACTTTGGCTCACACCAACCTGAGATTATTCCATCATTAAATATTTTTTTAAAAGCCTTTATAATACAACAGGTTACACTTTTTAAAAAATACATATTACCAGTAATTAATTATACAACTGGATCCAAATATATTTTTCTATCATACTATTTTTATGAGATTCTGAACAAAGACTGAAACTCCTCATTGTTATATATAATATATTATAGAACCAGTAAATTTTATATACCAATTTTATGCATACAACTGTAAATGTTTCACTTGTTACAATAAAAAATCCAGTTATATTTAAAATTAATATAGCGTCTTTTTCGTAAAACATATTTTGTTATTTTAAAAACCTAGCGCCTAAAAACCTAAAGGTTAGTTCGCAATGAGTTTTCTGAATGTAGCTGCGGAGTCGTGGAGAGTTGCGTGAATCTATAATCCAACAGGTTTATGACTGAAGCAGACGCCGGCTGCTGCGAAAATTGTCAAGTTGTTATATGTAAAAAAAAAGATTCGCAATTGTTTTTAATATTTTATCATAAGGAAACAAAACAGTAACAAAAATGAGTAATTCAGCTCTTTCTGATCAATCCCTTATGGATAAATCCATGCGAAGTGTTTTTGGTGAGTATTGAGTTGTGTTTCATAAAAAGTTAATAAGTATTTTATAATGATTTTAAAGAACCTACGTATACAATTTAATTATTTTTATAGTGGGTAATATACCCTATGAAGCAACAGAAGAAAATTTAAAAGATATTTTTAGTGAAGTCGGACCAGTTTTATCATTTAAGTGAGTAATACTTTATTTACCTGTGTGAATATATAATATTTTTTTTAACAAGACTAACCTTATATTTATTGATTATAATCTTAAATTACACATTTTTTTTAATAGATTAGTCTTTGATCGAGAAACTGGTAAACCCAAAGGCTATGGCTTTTGTGAATATAAGGACCAAGAGACTGCACTTAGTGCTATGAGAAATTTAAATGGTTATGAAATTGGTGGCAGGACTCTTCGTGTCGATAATGCTTGTACAGAAAAATCCCGAATGGAAATGCAAAGTCTTTTGCAAGGTCAAAATACTGAAAATCCGTATGGAGAAGCAGTACAATCTGACAAAGCGCCGGAGGCAATAAGTAAAGCAGTTGCTTCGCTTCCTCCAGAGCAAATGTTTGAGTTAATGAAACAAATGAAACTTTGTGTTCAAAATAATCCGGTTGAGGCTCGTCAGATGCTTTTACTTAATCCTCAACTTGCCTACGCTTTACTTCAAGCTCAAGTTGTCATGAGAATTGTTGATCCTCAAACTGCAGTTGGAATGTTACATAAAGCCAATCCAATTCCTGGAGCACTTACACCATCTGAAAAACCACCAGTACATCAAATTCCCCCAAGAATTGAAGAACCTTGGGCACAACCTAGACCAACACCAGCACCTAATCCCCCCACTTCTATTTTTGCTAGTATGTTAATAATTTCTAATTACTGTACAAATTATGAAACAAGCAAAATAGATTATTGAATTATTCTTTTCCAGGTGCTCAAGATGTAGATTTACGAACTTTAGACAGACAAATCGATCCTCGTATGGCGAGAATGGATCAAGATTTAAGAGGCCCTCCACCTGTTCCTGCTGTAAATCCAACACCTGTTGCACCTCCCACTGACTCGAGGGCACCGGCGCCATTTAATATGCCGGAAACGTGAGTATTTTATTAAATTTATTATTGATTAAGTTTCTTACTACTGATTTTCTCATTTTCAATGCAGCGTTCTTCCTATGGAAGGGATAGAAAGGTTAAAGAAATTTGTTTTAATTTAATAATCAAAATGTTGTGATGGACATGTAAAATTTTGAATAATTTTTTCTTTTTAGCTTCACAAGAGATCCAAGAGCCGATAGATTTGGACGAGATCCACGAGATCCACGAGATGCTCGAATGCCTGTTGATCCGAGAATGACAAAACCAGTTCGTAAGTGTTTAAGATTATTTAAGTTCTAAATTTTTTATAAAGAAAATTAAAAAAAAACTAACTATTAAATAAAAATTTAGAAACAATTTGAATTAATCGAAATAATTATTTATTCAGCTCCGCCAGGACCAGTTGTTCCTCCTCGTTCAGTTGCTGCACCTACAGGACAGACTTCCGTGAATTCGGTTAATTCTACAGTACAATCTAATAATCTTTCCACGTCTACGTCTAGTAATAGCAACACTACCAATAGAATTATGTCAGGAATGTCACCGGCAGGAAACATTCCAAGTGGGGCATCTGATCAAGAAAAGGTAACTTTTCAAAGAAATAAAACATTTATTTTTTCTTGAGAAAATAGATTATAAACAATCTGTTATGTTTAACAACAAGAGCTATTTTATAAAGTACATAAAATGATTATAAAAATATAAAAATTACTTTTTTTAATTATTACTATTATTAGAAAAATATGTCTTTTTAATCATAGTTTATAACATGACTCTCTTGTTTTTTTAGGCCGCCTTAATAATGCAAGTTTTGCAGTTATCGGATGAGCAAATCGCAATGCTTCCTCCAGAGCAGAGACAAAGTATTTTAGTATTAAAAGAACAAATTGCTAAAAGTACACAGCGATGAATAATTACTGTAAACATCGATTTACAAAAATAAAAAAATGTCATTTTTTTTTAAAAAAACATACTTTTTTAATTATTGAAATTTGAATAAACATTATGAACTAAAACATTGGTTATTTACTAAAAATTATTTAAAATAAAAAATACTTTTGATTTATAAGTTTCGTAAAGTTTATACGATTTATATATATATATTTAATTGTACTTTTTCAAAGTCTTATTCTGTAGACTAGTTTTTTTTTAAATTTTTGGTTGAAACAGTCCTTCTTCTATGAGAGGCTGTAGTGCTGGTTGGGTGCATTCTTGATTAAAAAACAGATCAATAGTAATCGTACGATTCTTGCAATTGCAATCCTGGAAAATAAGAAAGAAAAATTAGATTTAAAAACATTTGAGATTCAAAAATAAAGGCTTACCTTAATTTTTGCAAATAATGTTCTATTTTCATAATAGAGAACGACTCTTTTTGAAAATTCTGTTTTTGAAAGGCCATAATTTGGAACGAGATTATAAACTTTACAATTTACTGCCATGCATGGTACAGATTTCCATTTATCATCCATTTTTCTGATTCTAAAAAGAAGTATAATAAAATATTAGAAAGATTCCAAATGTAAACTTATAAATAAATCTAATGCTCATACTCAGTGATATCCGTAATTCCATAGTTTCCAAAGTCTATATATTTCACCGTGATTAGACATTTCTCGGAATTCGTTTCAAATTTTTTTATTAAACCTCTGTACCATTTATTGTCTGAGTACAACGCATAACACAGCATATCTGTAATATGGGAAAATTAATTAATTAGAAATTACAATAACCCAAAAGGAAAAAAAATTGTATACATTATCCAACCAAAAATGACCTAAGATGCAAAAATTTATACCAATTTAACTTACTAATCAATGGATTTTCGATTTGTGGTTGGCTTAAAGCTGTTCGTTGTATTTCACTATCCATTTGATTATATCTGTTGACAACTTTTTTAATACTCTATAATACAAGCCAGGAAAATAAATTTGATTAATTATTAATTAGAGAAAGTTTACTCTATTAAATGAAGAACTAAAAGCACAAAAATTAATACCTTATTGCCTCCAGTTACATGACCTAGAAATTCTAATTCCATTTTCTTGAGGCCTTTTTTGGTAATGGAAGACATTTCTATTTGAATTAAATCGTCATTTTTAAATCTGTTTAGAATATCCGGAAATTCATTTCCTTCACTAGAATCTTCTATTGATGAGGAAATAGCTGTGAGTGGAGTTGAACTATTAGAGTTTTCAAATCCTTCTGAAGAATTAATTCCATTTAATTCCATTTGCGGTGTGGAAGTAGTCATTTTAATTTCCATATTATTCCATGAAAGATTTTCTAAACTACTCGCTGTGTCCACTGTTTTGCTATTTTGTTCTGTAAATTTCTCTTCTCCAACTTCTGTAGAAGGATTTAACTCTGGAAATTCGTTTTCGTAATCTACAGCACTATAAGGATAATCTTGACAATTACTTATGTATTCTTCTATACGAACATCAGTAACATCTACATTATCATTTCTTTTCAAGATTGTGTTCTCTCTCGAACTGATAGATGATTCTGAATCAGAGTAACATTCTCTGGGAACTCGAACATTCATTTTCATCTCTTTGGAAATATAAGTAACAAGATCACAATATTTTGGTTGCAATAAGGTAATAGAGATCTGAAATTAACAAATACATGAATAAATTTCAATAAATTGAGTAAGTTATAAGTACTTCAAATATATTATGTACAGATAATTACATGTAGAATTTTTTGAGAATCGCCTGTCCTTTTTATCACATTCACATCAAATTCTTTATCAACCAAAAGACAGTGTATATTATCCAAATCAGATGTAGACCAAGTTCCATTTAAATTGTTCTATAAAAGAAAGTAACATTTCATTTTTAAATTAGTATTTAATTTAAATACTTTTGAATTAAATATTATTTTTATAAAGAAATCTTACTGTATGAAGACCACGGACAATACATTTTGTACATTGAATCGGAATATCTTGAAGAATAACTCTTTTCTTTATTGCTCCAATTTCACAATCTTCAACATTTCCATAATCAACAAATTCAACCTAATAACATTATAAACAAGTTTAGTGTAACCAAAGTAGTAATTATACAAAAGGATACAAAAAATTTATTATTATTATTATTATATATTACCTGAACATTTTCATCGTCAATAATACTTTTAATTTGTGCTCTATACCACTTTTGATTGTGATGATATTGAGCAATGCATATTTCACCCACTTTCCACATTTGGCCGTATGATTTTTTTGTTCTTCCACTGTATTTCTGATCCAACTCAGTTTCAATACTTTGTAAAGATTCTTCTAAAAAAGGAAAATTTTCATTAGAGTGGGTACATTAATATCAAAATATTAAAAAAAAATTTTTAATTGTTGATTTGTTTTGGCTAAATAGTAACTTTAAACCCCAAATGTGCAAATTTTCTAAACTTTAATTTAAACTGATGAAAATCAGTATTTTTTTTTTAAATAAACATCAATTGATAAATTTTGTAATTTGCAACAACTCCAACAATATTAATAGATAATATAAACAAATTTGAATTTTCAAAGAATAACCGTAACTTTTTTTGTTGAAATGAATTGATTTATGCAATAAAGAAAATAGAAGAGAAAACCTCTCACTTTGATCTACTGGATGCAGATAGACAAAGCACTTGTTATCAACGTTGGTTGCAACAGCGCGAAATGAATTTTTTTGAATTGGATCAGCTGGAATCCATTTCAAATTCTTCTCTTGACTGTCAGATTCACTGAAACTATCAGAATCGGATAGAAAATCAGGGCATGTAGAATTATCCGAGTTGACTAAAGTTCCATCCCTACTATTTCTTTTAGACCAAGTTATTTCACTTGAATTTAATCCGACGTTTTGTTCACTTTTATTTAATTGTTTCTTGACATCCATAGCAAGGGCTCTGGTAACATCTCGAGAATAACTACAGAAAAAGAGAAATTAAAATTTTAAATTACAATCCAACAGTCAAAATAATATTATTGATAATAATAATAATAATAATTACCCTTTAAGAGGAATCGCAAATCCAGCTTCTGACAATAATCGACTGACAGATTGATATTCCACTTTATGAGTGGCAAATGGTCCATCAAGTTTGAACACTCTGACCCAAAGTTCCGCTGGAAATGTTTCGTCTACTGTTTCTGACTAAATAGTAATATTTATTTATAAAAACATGAATTCTGAACCTGATAAGGATTAAATAAAGTAAAATATTTACCACTTTCGTTAAGTAGAATCTGAAGTTTTCATTTTCGTTAATAATTTCACTTAGTTTTTGACATGAGGAAGATGGCCACGAAGCTGTTCCACCAGGTGCAACAATGTCTGCAAGTTTGATTTTGAATTGCTTTCGCGGAGTAGCCACAAATGTTTTCTCTAAAGGTTGTATATCATCAAGTAGAAATGTTTCTTCTAATCCTAAATCAATCAAAAGAACACTAATTTCTGTTTCGGATAAAATATTCAATATTTTAGCTCGAAAGAATGTTTTATCTTTTCGTGAATATACTGCACACAATTGATCTTTTTGCCACATAATTTCTGATATTGCAGCTACGTGCTTGTTGTAAAATTCTTGCATTTTTGCTTGTAGAATTCTGTACGTTTCTTCTTTTGTTGGATCAGCCACATAAATACAGTCAGGTGATTTTGCATTTAACACAACAACTCGCAATCTGTGAGGTGCCATTTCATCAACGGCCTTTTCAGATTTTGCTGAGATCGACATTGCGGATCCACCGTGAATTGAATTTAAAGATTTGATATTCCTTTTGGTTTGTATCAAGTTCTTTTTTTCTTGCACTGAATTACATGGTAAATTCTCAGAACTAAAATAGAATTTAAAAAAATTTTAATTATTAATTTGTAATTTACAAGTATTTGGAAGGTAAATTTTTTAAAACTTTTTCACAATAGTTACTATATTCCTGTGCTGATTGCATGATTTGATGAGACAAGCAGAGCATTGATGTTCGTCTCATCCATTAAATACAATGAAACATTGTAGGATTTATGAAAAAGATTGGTTTTATTTTCACTGTGTGGAAAAACTTTTAATTTACCAGTGGATAAGTGGTCTTTAAGGAATTCTATTGAGGAAGAATCCCATTTTGTGTTACCGAGTGGAGTCGGGGCTACATCTTGCAATTTAACATGTATCGCCTGTTGAAAAAGCAAAAAATTTTTTATCAAAAATAAACATTTTGCAACTATATCATTAATGTAATATCTAAAAAAAATTACTTGTGTTGTAAGAACCATGAATCTTTGTTGTATTTTACGAATTTTTGAAAAATTTAGTATAGCCTTTTTTCCAATATCGACAAAAAATACTTCGACATTTTGTATGCAGGGGATGTCACAGATGACAGCTCGATACCAATAGTTATCTTTATTTAGAGCAGCACAAGCCATTCCTGCAAATTATAAATAAATATTTGTTTATTCTAAGAGTTTACGAAATTTACTGTTTAATAATATTATTTATCAACCAATGAAAAAGGTGATTACGTGCTTTTTTACTGGACTGAAAATTCTACTGTACATACCTATTTCTGGTTCGGGTATAATATGCGTTTTGGATTTTCCTTTTCTATATTCTCGTTTCATATCATCTTTCAGAATTTCGAAGCTTTCAGCGTTACCATTTAGCTGCAAAGGATGCGTGATTAGTTTTCAAAATTTTCTTCGGTATCGACTCTTGAAAACTTAACGAAAATTCTTACCTGTACAATGTATATAAAATCAGGAGATTCCACGTGTGAGCATTTTACGGATTTAAATTTTGAAAGTTTCAAGTCCTGATGGAAGAACTTTCTTACTGCACTTGGATTTGTTTTCTAGTGGGTTTTAAAAAATTATTATTTCAAATTTAAAAACTTAAGTAACATAATCTAAATGTATCTGATAGTTGTAAAAATTTTAAAAAGTGATTTTCGTCGGGCAGTTGAAAATTTTTTTTTCCAGCTAGAAGTTATTTTTACTAAATTTTACTAAGTTTCTCAAGTAAAAATTTATTTTAATTTTTAAATTTATTTTCTCCTTATAAATTGTAATCATCGACTTACTTTAAGCATTTTTGAAGATGTGTAAGTAGCAAATCCCATCGCCAAAAGATTTCCTTTTAAAGATATTGGATTGCCATTAGTGTTGTTGAAAATATCGACGTAAAAGGTATTTTCCATAATTTCATATATATGCATCATTACTGGTACTTCACTAAAACAAAACAATTACAGTTTGTAACATATTTTAAAAAATGATTCTTTTTACACAAAAAAAAAGTTTATTTTAAATACTTTTCTTTAATTAAGTCTGTCATTATTGTCTGTGATTCCGGATTCCATTTCTCATCTCTTGGCTCAATATCATTCAAAGCGCATTTCATGGTGTAAGCAGGTGGAGTTGAAAATTGTTGAGAAATATACCGTATATCATTAATGAAAACAATACTTGTGTTTCCATAGTCGATATAAAATATTTCATATGTTTCTTTACCATAATGATTATGGATATTTTGTACTCGACCACGATACCAAGAATTTTTGTATTTTACGATATACAATGAACCTTGAAGCAGAACAAAATATAAAATTATTTTACAAAAAAAAAAAAACTTTATTTTAAATACATAACACAAAAACCTACCTATTAAAATTTCTGTAGGCCATTGATCACTCTTTGAAACAATCGCACATAATTTTTCATTCATTGCAATTAAATCTTGAGAATTATTTACTTGATGAACGTAGAAACAAGATGGATCCACTATGTGGGTTACATATACCATTACACGTCCTCCTGAATTTGAAAAACACATTATTAAACTTATAAAGATTTTGAGTACAAATTTTGTGAATGAAAAACAATTCAATTTGTGAATATAAAACAAAAAATAAATAAATATTGAAAGACCGCACCTTTTACTAGAGAATCTTCCACATTGGACTTTTTTACTAGAGAATCATCCACATTGGACTTTATTGAAGATACTGATGCAACAATCGAAGACGTTGGTGATGGAGGCTGTGTTTTTACTTCTTCCCATAAATCTTTAAAAATAAAAAAATATTACAATAAAAATTGCTGAGTAAGCTTGAACGCGAATAATATGTATTTAAATATTTATAGTGGCTAAACTACACGTGATTTATTTAAAAGCAAATGTTATTTCAACATTTAGCTAAGCTACAAAATTTACTTAAAAAATGTTTCTGCCCCTATGACAATTAATGATTTTTCTAAAATAAAAGCTAAGATGATGATGAAACAATAATTAATTCAAGATGGACTTTTATTATACGTATATTTAAATTTTAATTCGAATTTTTTGTCAGTTTCTTAAAATTCTATTTAACAATAAACCTACTTGGAATGTCTTGAAGATTTATTGGTTCTAAAGTATAGTTGGGTGGTAAGTTATCACTTTTGACCAATGCGAATGGAACAATGTCTGGAACTTCAATTGAAAAGTGATTTTTCAAAACATCTAAAATTGTTCTGTCAGGTTCAAATCTGAAAAAAAACCAAACACGTTATTTTTAATAAAATTTGTTCTTTTTTTCTAAACAATATTCTTATTTTTTTAAATCCAATCAATTTCATTTAATCAATTTCATCTTATGATACATGAATTTTTTAACTCAAATGAAAACAATTTTTTTACTAATATGAGAAATTTGACAATAATTCAAAGAGACAAAAATGATCACTTTCGGAAAAATTCAACACTTTTCATTTTGAACACTTTTGTTTTTACTGGAAAAATCAGTGTAAGAAATTGGAAATTAACAGAATTGAAATTGAAAAAATATTACGAAGAAAAATATAAAAAAAAAAATTGATAAGGATTCCCAGTATACAGCAAAGGGTTGAAAGAAAATTAAATTAGAATTAATAAATCAGTTCAGGTAGAAATAAAATTGAAGCTTCAGTAAAAATGGTAAAATTACCTGATTCTTTGGTCACTAATTACAGTCTCTTTAATTAAATGACAAGGCAAACCGGCAATATTGTTCATTTTCTTAATAAGGCTAAACAAGTCAATCTCAGATAGAGATTTTCTCAC
Source organism: Leptopilina clavipes (assembly GCA_001855655.1). NCBI lineage: Eukaryota > Metazoa > Arthropoda > Insecta > Hymenoptera > Figitidae > Leptopilina > Leptopilina clavipes. The sequence continues at coordinate 7,764 of JUFY01028730.1, read as the reverse complement.
TGATACAGCCATCTGTAATAAAATAAAATTAATGTAATAAAATCATTTCCAACTATATAAATAATGATTTTCTCATTCAACTTACCATTAAGCCGTTTTCTAATTGTTTTTCATAATCATATAATTGTCTCTTGATATTTTCCATATGATTTCTTAATGCTGATCGTTGTGAATTCATTTTTTCGAGAAGTTCTCTTTCAATGAGTTGAAGAACGCCGTGTATTTGAGAAAAGTATTGATTCACATTTGCTTCCACCAACTCACTATTTTGTAATTGATCCGGGAAGTTTATGTATCTTTGTGTTTTCTGAAACAAAACAAAAATATTTTATAAATGTGAATTAAAAGTAAATAATATACAAAGTTTCTTTTAGTTTTGAAAATAAATTAAATACACAGGGGTAATAAAAATAAAACATATTGTAATTAATTTTCATGATAAGATTTATTTTCACTGTTCAGATATCAGATTATTTACAATACAATTGGATTTCGGTACAAAAGACGAAATTGATATAAATAATGTATATACATAACATGTACTGATTTTTTTTTTGCCAATTTAACGTTTCGCAAGTTTGTACTCTCACTCAAAACCTTTTTGAGAAAATGATGTCGACTTTCTTGTGATTAAGTTTTCACGCCTCCAGACATTATTAACCCTGCACTCCAAGAAGAGCACTCTCGGCAAATTGTTTCGACCGTAACTGATTAGTATTTTAAACTTTTTCAAGGCTCGCCTTAAAAATAATGCACCTTTTACCGCAATGGGATAAAGTCTTAATAAACTACTCGTCTTAACAAGACATATTTGATGAAGCTTATAAACGTTAAGTTGAAAGGATTTTTCACAAAAATCAATTCAAGTAGGTATTATTTTTAAATATATTATCTACATTAATAAAATCAGACTTTTGTCCGATTATATCAATAATAAATTAATAACAAGAAAAAATTAAGTTAAACAAAAAAATTTGTCCCATTAAAATGATAATTTCCTGAAAAGTGTGAAAATAAAAGAAAAGTCAATTATTCCCATAATTATTTATAAATATATAAAATTATAAAGTAAAATTCAGAATTGTGACATATATTTTATATGTTATATAACACGTACGCAGTCCTATGTAATTTTCATTCAACTCTGTTCTTGTCAAGTTAGAAACGAGTAAGAGTCCTTTTGTCTTATGATTAGTTGAAATAGTATCTTCAAGACGTGATAAGAATCGTTCTCTACTGAAAATGACAAAGTTTAAGTTCTGAATGAATTTCAAAGTTAGAAAAATTACAAGAACTGAATAATAAAATTTGTTGCAATGAAAACTTTCATTCATTAAATTAAAAATTAACTTTACATAAAATATGTACATTGATATATTTATTAAGTTTCAAATATTTATATTTTGCTATACTGAATTACTAATATTGAATGAAATAATAATCTCGGAAATAATTAAAGTATAAAACAAAATTATTCTAATTATATATTCAAGTAAATAAAAACAAAAAAAAAATAATTAAAAAAATTTGTGTTAATTATGAACAAAATTTATATCTTTACAATCGAAAAAAATATTTTCTCCGATATATCAGTTTCTTCTTGATAACAAATATATATATATAGATGTACAATCAATTTTATTATTTTACAAGAAATTCATGAATCACTTCCTGATATTGAAAGTTACGACACATAGCAACTGTAATCAGCAACTTTTTACATCAAAATCTATAAAATGTTCGGTCAATGTGGTGATCAATTTCATTTTGAAAGGTGACTACATATAATTTCTCAGGAAGAATTAAATAAAATCAAAGTAAGTAATTTATTCTTTCTAGTAAAAACTTAACAAATTATTTGAAAGTGGAATAAAATTTCTCAATGAATTATTAATCAACTCTGAGGACAAAATCATTGATTTGATTTTATTATAATTAAAAAAGGAACTTTTAATCAAGATAAATCTATCACGAAACATAATCTACAATTTGTTTGCTTAGGTATTTCTTCGGAGAGTGTCATATATATGGATTTACTTTAAAATACATTGATTCTAACAACAATGGAATAAATTTTAAGGAAAAAACAGAATTTAAGGATTAAAGTTTTTAAAAAATTTTCAGAATGAAAGAAATGCAAAGTGTTGTGATTTTTATGATGGCAGTATGCATTGTGACGACGAATCCAATACTTTCCAAATTGCCTGAAAATTTAAATGAACCAAAGATAGATACTTGGGGAAATATAATAAGTCAAGTTTTTATTAACATTAATTTGAATAATACAAACAATACTGTTTTTTCTGTGAATCTTAATGATTTTCAAAATGGATTGAAGATTAGTGATACTAATTCTACAAGTGCTACCAATACGACAATGAGACCTCCTACCTATGGACCCACACCCCCTATAACAAGCTATACATCAAAGCCAACGACGACTTATGGTCCAACTCCTTCACGGTCCACTTCATGGGAATATTCGACAACTCAGAGACCAACATCGACTTATGGTCCAACACGGTCCACTTCATGGGAATATTCGACAACTCAGAGACCAACATCGACTTATGGTCCAACTCGGTCCACTTCATGGAAATATTCGACAACTCAGAGACCAACATCGACTTATGGTCCAACACGGTCCACTTCATGGAAATATTCGACAACTCAGAGACCAACATCGACTTATGGTCCAACACGGTCCACTTCATGGAAATATTCAACAACATAGAGACCAACATCGTTCTATCGACTAATTGTAAAATTTTTGCCACGTTAAATTCAAATCCGATTTTAGAATTACTTCACCATAATGTAAAATTTAAATCCTAAATTCATTGAATAAAAATTTTTTAATATTTACCTAATTCAAAATAAATCAAAAACTTCCAACAAAGAATTTTTGTATTCTAACTTAAAATTCTAAAGATTAATTATTTAATTCCTGGTTCAAGAATAGTGAATTTTTTCTCCTTAGGAGAATAATTCTTCCTTTTTGCATGCAGCATAAATTTTCTATTTCTTAAAACATATAACCTTGTTTCTTCAATAACCTTGAATTGTAAAACTTGATCCATGAAAGTTTGAATACAATATATCATATAAAGAATAAGAATTAGCTTTCTTTGTCAAATTTGTAAAGAATGATTCTGCATTTTATCAGGTGTGAAAATCTCTCCGAGGCAAATTTCGAATGATTGTATAAGTTACTCAACGATTTGATCGCGTGCAGTAGGTGAGAGGCCGTAAAGTCCATAAGCCTCTCTCGCACAAAGTTAAACGGGAACAAACCTCATCCTTCCCGGTGGCTCTCCTCTCCTCTCGAGAGACTCAAAATCCAACGAGGTGAGGGAAGAAGTCAAGCCTGCTGAAGTAACAGAGAGTAAGAAGGTTGAGCCAATGCTGAAAGACAGTGGAATTGGAATGGTTAGAAGCGACTCCTCGATGCCAGGTAGAACCGATATTCAGTCTTTCTTGTTGCAACGACCGGTAACCACACACGGCTACCGAGAATTCTCGCGCAAAAAAGCCACTCCCGTGTAATAACAGTGCCGGTTAATTTTCGTCTTGTGTGTCGGATTGAAAAATTACCGTCACACCGGGAGAAAAAGAAAAAATGTTGTGCCACAATTTGATTTAGCAGTAACGAGACTTCTTTCCTGAGGAAGAAGAGAGGAGAATCGTGAGAAAGAAGTAGGTGAAACCAGGAGAGGAAAATGAAGTTCCTCAGGTCTATATTGATCGTCGTCAGCGCTCATGTTCTTCTACCTCTCACTGGTGAGATATCTTCTTCAAAATCAGATCCAAATCGATGATTTTATCTTCCATTTCGATACACGAATACAATCTTGCATCTGTAATTTAAAACAACAGAAAAAATCATTTACCAGTTTGCGAAATTTATTAACAGTAGATAATTGAGAATAATGAGAGAGTTGAGATTTGTAATTCTAATTATAATTGATACTTGGCGCATTTATTCTCAAATGGAAAACAATGGATTCGTGTAATAAAAAATTCTTTAATAATAATTATCATGATGCTGATGATGATAATGATATATTCTTCAGTGAATACGATACAACTGCTGATGAATTAAAAGCCTACTTACCTATTTCATAGAGCACAGTTTATGATTATCAACTTTTTTTCGTCATATTTTAATCATATACTCCTCTTCTGTATGATTAAATGTGTGTTAGGAATCGTCTTCCTAGAATGAAAACGAAATTACAAATTCTTTGAATGCTGAAACAATAGATTACTTTCAGTAAATTTAATGCAACAAGGTTTTATCTATAAAAAGTTTCACACATAGTAATCATATCTTCATTGTGATTTACTATTTTAGCTACAGAGAAAATCTTATTTTCTACATAATGATTTATGTAAAGAAAAATAAAAAATCTTTGTTTTTCTTTTTCGATAATGAATAATGAAACTTTCAAAATGCTTTGATTTCTAATTATATAAAACAGATTTACGAAATAACAAATAACGAGACTAATTTAGGCCTGATAAATAACAACTGATTTAAAATAACAAGCTGTAATAAACCAATTGAATTTCACGTAAACGGACTGTGGAGTTTAATTAAATCTAAACACATAAAACAAACAGGTGCCAATAACTGTTCAAAAAATAAATTGCCTTTATTTGTTTCCTTTTACTTTTGTTTATTATTAGATTATTATTATTTTTTTCAGTCGAATGTCCCAATTTGCCAATTTTATGATTTATAATTGAAATAATATTTTTACTTACGTGTGTAGAATTTTGAACTTTTTTCAACGCACTGATCAGAAAACACTAAACTCAAAAAAGTCAAAAACCGTGTAAGAAAATGTGAAATTCACGGGAAAAAAATATAAAGTAACTTTTTACTATTAACAAAGTAAAATTCCAACTGTCTCGAATTTCTGTCAATCTTTACTGTTTCCGGAGTAAATTTTTCTACGTCCGAAAGTGAATTTTACTAATTTCACTAAAATTTACTTTGGAAATGATAAAAATTGACAGAAATGCGCAGAAATTTCGGTTTTAGTTTGTAAATAGTAAAAGTTACTTTATATTTTATTCCGTGTTGAGATATTAAAAATACAAAATAATTTATATTGTTATTTTTTACATAGAAACTTGAAATGATAATTTAAATAATTTTTCAAACAATTACTTGTAATTATTTACTTATTTTTTTATAATTCAACTAAAAAAAATGCAATTTGCCGTAAATTTTGCAATTTGAGGAGCATTAAATATTAACAAGTAAAGATGAAATATAAAATCATAATTTAATTTATTGTTTAAAAATACAAATAATTGTTTAAACAAATGTTAATATTTCACCTGTATTTCTTATTATTTTAGGCTACTAAAATTACAAAATTTAGAACAAATTGCATATTTTTAGGTGAATTATAAAAGAAGTTAGTAAATAATAACAACTAATTGTTTAAACAATCATTTAAATCGTGATTTAATGTTCTTCTGTACAGTAAAAAATTAGAAACGAACTTTTACTACTTACAAAGTAAAACTGGAACTGTCTGGAATTTCTGTCAATTTTTACTAATTCTGGCAGTAACTTTTTACTATTTACAAAGTAAAACTACAACTGTCTGGAATTTCTGGCAATCTTTACTGTTTCCGGAGTAAATTTTTCTATGTCCGAAAGTGAATTTTACTAATTTTACTAAAATTCACTTTCGAAATAGTAAAAAGTGACAGAAATGCGCAGAAACTCCAGACAGTTTCAGTTTTACTTTGTAAATAGTAAAAGTTACTTTATACTTTTTTCCCTGTTGAGATATTAAAAATAAAAAATAATTTTTGTAAAATTGGAGAAAAATAAGAAATTCTGTAAATTACCTGTAGAATTTTTTTTTTCTGAAAAGTCGATCTTTCTCCTGCTATAAGCGTTTAGAAGAATTTTTCCCAAGAGGAGAAAGAGATTTAACCGCGAAAACCGCAAGCTTAGGAAACAGACTTATTAGATCTTGTAATTTTCAAATGTCTAATGGAAAAATCATTACGAGCGAACATCAAATTATATTTTTTTCATAATTTCATTTTTTCGAATAAAATATTCACGAATTTAATTTACGTTTTACAAACGAAATTATAAATTTTTGAAGAATATCTTTTAAATTCATTTTTAGTAAAATTTCATTTTTATCTCGATTTTATTTAAGTACTTTTATTTTTGCGATGACTTGAATTTCTTTAGATCTCTTTACATAATAATATTGAAATATATTCAAGAGAAATTAAAAAATTCCAAACAATTAGGATTTAATTTTTAAGTATATAAAATTATAAATCCATAATTCTATAGTTGAAGTGATTATTGGAGTGAATTATTAATAAGGTAATCTTGAGAATATATGTTCAAAGCAGAGAAAAGATAAAAATACGTGTGAGGAAAAAGAGAAAATAAGTGTAAAATTCTGTCAAACGAATTGCCGTGTATTTTGATTTTTCTTTTTTCCAACTTCACCGTCTTTTCTGTGGGTAGTTGTTTTACTATTTCAGCAAATCATAGTTTCTGCCTCTACGGTTCTTTAGTTTCTTTCCATTTCAGTGGATTTTACGTGGCACTAGAAGGAAATGGATGATTATTAAAGGCAAAGAAAGAAAAAAAAACGGAGGGAGGAGGAGGAGGAGGAGGAAAAGAGTCTACCTCTAGAAATACAAGGCTGCACTTGTTTATAAAGACGCTCCTTCCATTTCATAATTTCCCTCTACTAGTATATTATGCATATACAGGAAAACATTTATACTAAAGAATAAACAAGATTTTTTTTCCCGCATTGCAAAATTATTGTCAAGTATTCTACAGTTTTCTTAGGGAAAAGTAATTATTACTTAACTCTTCTTCTTTTTATCACCTTTTTCCAAAATCTTCAATCTTGCTTTTCAGATAAATATATGAAAATTATGATTTAATTTTTAATTTTGTTGAATCCACGTAAACGAGAGCAATAAATATTGACAGACATGTTTCAATATAACTAAATGAATGCGAGAAAGGCTTAATAAGGTAAGGTTTTGTTTGCTATCAAACATAACTCTGGACTATAATCTGCCTAATGGTGTTGTCTAATATTTAGTTAGTCAGAGCATTGTCGAGAAAATTCTAAAATTAATCATATATAAAAAAGTAATGTCATTTTCACATAAAAATGACACGAATAATTTTCAATTTAATATTCACTGAAAAAAAAAATTTATTTGATTCAAATAACCGATTACTTGTCTATTATAAAATAAATATTTATTTGTATCAAATAAACTTTATTTGAGTCAATTAAATGGTATTTGACTCAAATACAGAAATTATTGATTCAATTACAATTTATTTGATTGAAATAAAAATTATTTGGTTCAAGTACACCCAGAAAAAAGATATATTTGTCTCAGAGCCAAATAAACTATTTATTTGGAACAAATAAATTTTATTTGGTTCAAATAAAATTTTTATTTAAAACAAATAAATAATTTAGTTGGCTCTGAGACAAATATACGTTTATTTAACTCAAATAAATTATACTTGGTTCAAATAAAACATTTCTCTGGGTGTAAATATTTATTTGATAATAGACAAGTAATTCATTATTTGAACCAAAGAAATTTTTTTTTCAGTGTAATAAGTTCATTTTTTTCATCATTACACTGAAGAAAAATTTGTTTGATTCAAATAATGAATTACTTGACTATTATCAAATATAAATATTTATTTGTATCAAATAAATTTTAAGTCAA
>JUFY01028728.1:0-18031 GCA_001855655.1 Leptopilina clavipes | reverse complement strand
ATTATTACTATTAATATTATTATTATTATTATTACTATTATTATTACTATTAATATTATTATTATTATTATTACTATTATTATTACTATTAATATTATTATTATTATTATTATTATTATTATTATTATTATTATTATTATTATTATTATTATTATTATTATTATTATTATTATTAATGTGTTGATCGAGGGAAAAATATTTTTTCTAAATTATTAATTACAAATATTATTATATGATATTATGGAAAATTTCACCCTCTCTCTCTTTCTTTAGATTTTACTTAAAAATATTTAAAGTGCACTTGACAGTGAAGCGTAAAATATAGTGAAATGTCGGTTAGGAGAGAAGGTGAAATGCTATGAAAATTTTATTCATGTAAACTTGACGCTTTGGCCTGTGCACAACCCTTTTGCCATTTCGCTGTTTCATTGGCTCCCCCATTTTTAATGCACTATCTACTCCCCCTACATTTTGTCTCATTGCCTTTTGTGCCACCACTGTATTTAACGATGTTGAACGCCCAGGAAATGTTTCTCCAGGGATCAAAGACGCTAAAAACTGGCATAAAGAAAGTACGATTTCTAACTGTTCTTCTCTCTCTCTCTCTCTCTCTTGCATTTTTTTCTGAAACAGTTTAATAGTTTCTTCCCTCTAGTTCAGAATAGAATGTTTGCTCTGGACTAATAACACTGTTCTTTGCCTTCTACTTCTCTAATTTACATATGGGTTAATATTAGTTTCAGCTGTGCGCAATTAAAGGAGAAACTGATTTGAAATTTGTGTTTTTCTATTTGGAGAAAAAATTTCTGTCTTCAATTTCTTTATTTTACTAGGTCAATTTTTTTTAATCCTTTTTCAAAAATTATAAATCGAAGCATACGCGAAAATGACGGATTTTAAGTTATGTCCGACTGGAGATTGACTTATACTACTGAGACGAGGATTTAATATTACCACGTCTGACTTAAGGCTGACTTATACTACTGATATTTAAAATTTACTGGTTTTTCTGACTGGAGAATGACTTACACTACTGAGACGAATATTTTAAATATTTAATGTTTATGTTTGACTGAATACTGATTTATACTACTGAGAGAGTTAATATTTCAAATATTTAATTATTTGTCTGACTGAAGGCTGATTTATACTACTGTAAATTTAAAATTATTTGAAATTAACTATTTTGCCTGACTTAAAAGTATTTATAACTGCTGAGACAAAAATTTCAAGTTAATATGTCCGACTGAATATTGACTTATACTACTAAAATCATGATTTTAAGTATTATGTCTGACTGAAGACTGACTTTAACTACTGACATTGTAAATTTAATATTTTTGTCTGAATGCAGACTGACTTATACTACTGAGACGAGAATTTAACATTACTACGTCTGACCGAAGCCTGACTTATACTACTGATATTTAAAATTAACTGGTTTGTCTGACCGAAGACTGACTTATACTACTAATATTTATAATTGACTGTTTTATCTGACTGTAGACTGACTTATACTACTTGGATCAAGATTCCTAGTTATTATGTCAGACTGAAGACTGACTTATACTACTGATTTAAAAAAATGTGAAATTGACTGTTTTGTATGACTTTAAAAGAACTTCAACTACTTATAGACGAAGATTTCAAATTATTACGTCTGACTGAAAACTGATTTATACTATTGAGACGAGGATTTTAAGTATTATTTCTGACTGAAGACTGACTTGTACTACTGACATTGAAAATTTAATATTTTTGGCTGACTGTAGACTGACTTATACTACTGAGAAGAAGATTTAATGTTACCACGTCTGACTGAAGACTGACTTATACTACTGATATTGTAAATTTAATATTTTTGACTGACTGCAGACTGACTTGTACTACTGACATTGAAAATTTAATATTTTTGGCTGACTGTATACTGACTTATACTACTGAGACGAAAATTTAATGTTACCAGGTCTGACTGAAGACTGACTTATACTACTGATATTGTAAATTTAATATTTTTGTCTGACTGCAGACTGACTTATACTACTGACATTGAAAATTTAATATTTTTGTCTGACTGCAGACTGACTTGTACTACTGACATTGAAAATTTAATATTTTTGGCTGACTGTAGACTGACTAATACTACTGAGAAGAAGATTTAATGTTACCACGTCTGACTGAAGACTGACTTATACTACTGATATTGTAAATTTAATATTTTCGACTGACTGCAGATTGACTTGTACTACTGACATTGAAAATTTAATATTTTTGGCTGACTGTAGACTGACTTATACTACTGATTTTTAAAATTATTAAAATTTATCCTTTTGTCTGCCTTAATTGAACTCTTACTACTGAAACAAAAGAATTAAATTATTTTTAACGCCATTCAATGATTAATTTTTCGAGAAATAATATATATATATTTTTTTTTTTAATATTGAAAAATCGATACGTGTAAATGTAAATGTACGATACTATAATTATGTGCCATGTGTAAACATATAGAGATTAATAATTCACAGTGGCACATCTCTTGGAATAGGATATTAGTGGAAAATTCTCAAGAGGGCGAAACATCAATAAATTTAAATCATTTATGAATGAAAGTTAACGAACGATAGAATTCCCCTTTCTGGAATTGAAGTAGATATATACACTTTCAAGATTCATTTCTACAGTTTATGCATATATTTCCCCCCATCCCACCCCACCTTTTGTCATTTTGATGCGAATTCTAAATAAAGTAAAATTTATACAATTTTATCTCTATATATCCAAAGAAAATGTCGATTTTTCTTCTTGACGCACAACAGGGAATTAGATTCACACGCTATAAAATATATTTGTTCTTTAATTTTTTTCTCTCGTTTTTAGTTTTCATATTTTATATAGAAATCGAAAATCTCGGTGCGGATATTCTTTAAGATCGATTCTGGGATGGAAGAGACAGAGAGAGAGAGAGAGGAGGAGGAGGAGGTGGTGGTTTTCTTCTTTGAATAGATGCGCGAGTGAAGGCAATCGAAACGGCTTTTTCAATATCGGTGAGAAAGGCTATCAGCGTTTTCTTCCTTTAAAAATGTCCCCGACATTCGATCTCGGGAACATTTCTCTAAATAATAATCAACTCCTTTATTCAATATCATATAATTTACTGCCGCGCGCATCCATTCAATTTCAATTATCTTGCCGCACTCTCAGCATATATTTTAACTGCAAACTTTGCTGTTTTCTTTTCTCTGATAGAAATTTCTTTATATTGTCCGAGGGCAAAATCTTTCGTGTCTTGTGAATTTTTTTTCTTTTTTTTTTTTTTATAGCGGAGGAAAAATTGTGTATTTTTCTGACATGAAAGAATATTTATATGTTTTGTTTCATAAAAGATTTTAATATTTTTATACCTGCGAACATTTAAATGGTTTTTACAGGAGAAAAATATGTTGAATTAAAAATTAATTTTTGCAAAATGCATTTTATTTAACTTGTAACGAGTATTCTTTTGCCTCGCTTGTTTAATTACCATATAGTGGGTACAATAATAATTAGTTCTTCTTCTTCTTGATAATGAGATAATGTATACCTGCGGAAAGTTTCAGTGCACTCGAAGTTTGAAATGTTCATGGATGAGAAGAAGTTTTTGTTTTTCAAACTATTTAGAAAAGTGTTTTATAATATTATAAAGAAATTCAAAGTGAAAAAAATTTGTTTCAAATAATGTTTTACTAATTGACTATTATTGCAAATAAATATTTATTGGAAATAAATAAATTTTGTTTTGTGTCTATTAAATGATATTTGGTTCAAATATACAGAAATTATTGATTCAAATAGAGAAATAATTGATTCAATTCGGTTTTATTTGATTTGAATATAAAAATTATTTGGTTCAAGTAAATATTTATTTGGTTCAAGTAAATATTTATTTGGTTCAAGTAAATATTTATTTGTATCAAATAAACTTGATTTGAGTCAATTAAATCATATTTGGTTCAAATGCAGAAATTATTTATTCACTTACAGTTTATTTGCTTCAAGTGTAAATATTTATTTGATACACTGAAGAAAAAAATTTATTTGATTCAAATTATCGAATACTTGTCTATTATCAAATAAATATTTACTTGAACCAAATAATTTTTATTTAAATCAAATAAACTATAATTGAATCAATAATTTCTGTATTTGAGTCAAATACCATTTAATTGACTCAAATAAAATTTATTTCATACAAATAAATATTTATTTGATAATAGTCAAGTAATTCAATATTTGAATCAAATAAATTTTTTTTTCAGTGTATGTATAAGTAGATGAAAAATATGCATGATCAAAAAAAAAAAAGAAGAAGAAGAAGAAAAAAAAAGAAAGAAAAAGCGTTGAAAGCATCGTGGAAAAAACTCTCGAGGTTTCAAAATGAGATCTTGGCGTAGGTTTTACTAAAAAATATACGTGAGAGAAAGCACACATTAGTTATTTTTTAACCACACCATATGTGTGCTGAGTTTTTCTTTTCTCGACCCTTCTGTCGATTTCGTAGTTTAGGGGGAGTTAGTAACACTTCCATAAACCTAATTTATCAATGAACCCTCCTTTACTCGCTCTCTTGGATAACAAAACTATTCACACACACACACACATATTTTGAAAGAACTGAAAAGCTAAATGCTTTTTCGTATACACACCCCTCGAACTAAAGTTTCCAATAATATCGAGTTATTCCCCCCTCCCCGTTTTTTGCGCTAATGCCCTTTTTATATTTGGATGTGAAATATCTATCATAAGAAGAGAAAAATCAATCAAATGTTGAAGAGGTTCGATTTTTAATCAGCTTTTATTTACCATTAGGAAGTTTTTAATAAATTTTGAAATTTTATAGAGAAATTAAATTTTACATAGATGAGAAAAATAATTGATTTGATTCAAATAATCGTTTACTTGTCTTATATTATTAAATAAATTGAAATTTTACAGAAATAAAATTTATCAAGAGGAGAAAAAATTTATTTTCAGGAAGAAAAAAAATTTGATTCAAATTAAAATTAAAAATTCAAATTCAAATTCTATTATCAATGATATATTTACTTGAATTAAATAATTTTTTGTATTGAATCAAAGAAACTTTAATTGAAATAATAATTTCTGTATTTGAATCAAATAATTTTTATATTGAATCAAAGAAACTTTAATTGAAATAATAATTTCTGTATTTGAATCAAATAATTTTTATATTGAATCAAACAAACTGTAATTGAATAATAATAATTTCTGTGTTTGAAATTTTGAATCGAATAATTTTTATATTGAATCAAAGAAACTTTAATTGAAATAATAATTTCTGTATTTGAATCAAATAATATTTAATTGACTCGAGTAAAATTTATTTGACACAAGTAAATATTTATTTAACAATAGACGTGATAATTATTTGGATTATAATTATTATTATTATTATTATTATAATTTATTATTAATAATGATTAAAATCAATTATTTGAATCAAATAATTTTTTTTTCGGTGTATTATTCTATTTTCTATATTGGGAAATTGATGTAATTCATTCTATTTTATATATAATATAGGAAAATTAGAGTGATTCTGTTCTATAGGAAATTAGTGTCATTCGGGATTAATAACAAATTGGAGTCATTCTGGTTTATAGGAGAGCTGGTGTTATTTCTAGTTTATGGAAAATTAGTCTCATTCTGGTTTATAGGAATTTATTGTCATTCTATTTTATCGAAAATCGAAAAGTTGTAAAATATTTATAATTGAAACAATTCAATTAGAACAGAGAATATTGAGGGATTTGAAAATTTCAATATATTGATGGAAATGTGTTTTCAACATCATCAGTATTCTCTACTTCAAGTTGGAAATAGTTTTCAGGTAGTAAATTCTAAACTGGTTATTTATACAGTTTAATGAAAAACATGTTTGTATTAATTTTCTTATTATATAGAATTATCAATTTTCGAATGAAATTGAAAATTTTATTTAAAATTTAATTTTAATATCAATTTCAATTTTTATTTCAATTTTTATTTCAATTTCAATTTTTATAATTTCAATTTTAAATTCAATTTTAATTTTATTTTTAATTTTAATTTTGAATGTTAATTTTACCAGATTCTCAAAAAATTGTTTTTCTCAGGAAAAGCTTTAAAAAATTTTTTTCGAGAATGAAGCAACTCAATAACGCATTTCTTGTAATTTGAAAAGTTCTTTTCTATGAAGCAAATATACCATATAATAAACTTAGAAATGTCTTTGGGTATGAATTTTCCTTCAATAAGTTTTCTTATTTCCAATAAAATTGATTTTAAAAGACTCTCGTGGTTCTCGAGACTCTATATATTTTAAGACCTGCTTTTAGTTCACAAAAATGTTTTTATAGAGTTTGCAATTGATACGCGTCTTTCTAGAGAAATAAAAATTTCTCCACATTTGCTATATATTTATGGTATAAAATGTTGTTTCAATCTGTAAAGGAAATTATTGCATACGCACATCTGTACACCTAGAGAAATGTTTTATTTGAACCAAATATAATTTATTTGAACCAAATATAATTTACTTGAACCAAATATAATTTACTTCATCCAAATATTATTTGTTTGATCCAAATAGAATTTATTTGAACCAAATATAATTTTTTTTAACCAAATATAATTTACTTGAACCAAATATAATTTACTTCATCCAAATATAATTTGTTTGATCCAAATAGAATTTATTTGAACCAAATATAATTTATTTGAACCAAATATAATTTTTTTTAACCAAATATAATTTATTTCAACCAAATATAATTTATTTGATCCAAATATAATGCTTCTACAATCTGCTTGTGCAAATATGTTTTATTGAAGATTTGTGCGATATGTTTATTATTTGTCTAATCGTCTAATTAGATACTCATTATTCTGAGACAGCTTTGGTAAAATGGATTATCACCCTCGAAAGCATCTGTATCTGTCATGAAATGTGATCTCTCTCCAACAGTTTCCACAGCTTCTATCTATCTATATATAATTTCTCAAACCACTTTGTAGAGAAATTAATTCATCAAATTTACAAGATTATAGAAACCTTTTGATGGACTTAGCTTCTTGTGCCTTCGAAACACTTGACATATTGAAATCGCTGTTTATCTATTAAAGATAGGCATTTTATCTACATACCAGAACACGCAAAAAAAAATATATATATAAATTTTTACTATTTACAAGAAATTAAGGGAAAATTCTGCGCAATTTCTATTAGGAATTTTTACTATTTTCAGATGAAGCAGATTTTAATAAAATTATATAGTAAAATTTACTACTTCGGAAAAATTAATAATTCCCGATCAGTTTTGAATTTTACTATATAAAATAGTATAAATAATTATATTTGATTCGTTTTTTCCGTGTAGTGTTAAAGAATAGCGAACAAATTTTAACGTTTCAACCTTTAGGGTCTTTATTTTCTTCTATTTTTTCTTTTTATTTTTTATTTTTTTTTATTCTTTTATGTATCCATCAATCACATTTAATACTCAATCCATCAAATGACAAACTTGCCAGAAACTTTTTCTTCGAGAATATTTTTAATTTATTTAAAAGCGAAGTTTCTTTTGTAACTCATCATGAGAGATAAATAGGTATTGATGTAGTGGGAAACCGACAAATGTTTCTAAGGTGAAATTTTTCCACACTTTTTTTTTGAAAAACAAATGATCTTTTTGAGATATATAGTTGTAGGGATAAGTCTTTAATCTCTAGTTCATTTTCTATTTTTTTCTATTTTTTGTTTTTCTTTTCTCAACTACATGCTTGTTTCCCTTTTGTACAACTCGGTGCCTCTCGCAGTTCTTGGAATTGGTGATACACTTCTTTGAATTTATTTGAAACTGAAAGAGAAAGAGAGATAGTATTCGTTCGTCACACCTGGCTCATTGCCAACTGTAACTCACAGACTTAAACTAAAATCGATGCTTATTTTATTTCCTGATTTAGAGACATTTCTCATGTGCGACCTTATTAGGAACACTTGACTGATAATAATAATAATAATAATGATAATAATAATAATAATTTTAATTCATTTTCACGGGTTGGAAATTGTTTCGATATTTTCAATGTTGGCATATTTTCACAGAAAATTTTATAGTATTAAAATAAGATGCAACGGTATTGATTTAATACCAAATTGGATTAAAATAAGCTAAAAATGTATTAAAATAAGAGCGTTGCATCTTATTTTGATACCATACAATTTTCTGTGTTATTATTAATTTATATTTTTAATTAATTTTATATTAATCTATAATTTTATTAATTTTCCATTAATTTATAATTTTATTAATTTTACATTAATTTATAATTTTATTAATTTTATATTAATTTACTTGTACTATTTTATAATATAGTAAAAACGGGCAAAATTACTGATTAATGAAAATTATTAATTTTAATTAACTCGGGAAATGAAATTTCTGGTAAAAATTTAGGTTTGTTTGTAGTTGTGATCATCAGCAAAAGCATTGACTGTACTACTGTGCCAATAATCCGAACAATATTGTACGAAAAGCTGATGATACCTTCTCACAAAAGCCACGTATCAATAACGTGTTTTATCGTGTTACATTTATACTCGGGTGTAAATTTTTCACATCATTATCCCATAAATCCGTTTTGACAAAAAAAAAAAACGAGAAAAAAGTTTTTAAAAGGTATTTAAAATTTTTTCCTATCATTCTGAGTGCACTGAAACAAAATTTATTTGATTCAAATAAACGCGTTTAATTTATTATCAAATAAATATTAACTTGAACCGAATAATTTTTATTTAAATCAAATAAACTTTATAAGTAAGATAATAATATCTGTATTTGAATCGAATAAACTGTAATTGAATCAATAATTTCTGTATTTGAATCAAATAAACTGTAATTGAATCAATAATTTCTGTATTTGATTCAAATACGATTTAATTGGACTGAAATAAAGTTTATTTGATACAAATAAATATTTACTTGAACCAAATAATTTTTATATTCAAATCAAATAAAATGGAATTGAATCAATAATTTCTGTATTTGATTCAAATACGATTTAATTGGACTGAAATAAAGTTTATTTGATACAAATAAATATTTACTTGAACCAAATAATTTTTATATTCAAATCAAATAAAACGGAATTGAATCAATTATTTCTCTATTTGAATCAGATGAGTGTTTTTTTTGTTCAGTGTGTCTACTGTATATTTTTGTATACTTTTATATTATTATAAAATTATTTTGTATATTATTATTATATTATTATTCTTTTTTATCATCATATTATATATAAAGTTCAGATACACTTCCTCTAGGTACTTATTTTTTCTTTCTCGTAATTATTTTTTTAAAACATATTTCCTGTTTGTAGAGGCAATATTTACAAAAAAAAATGTGTGTGTGTGTGTGTGTGTGTTAGAAGTATATATATCAAAAAATGTAATTAATTTTTTGCGAGACGAATCAGAGAGAACGCGACTTTTTTTTCTCATGTCCCCATCATCATCCTTGTTGTGTTTGAAGTTGAAAATTCATGAGCTAAATTGAAAGTATGATTTTTCACTGGGTGAATTAGTGAATTCGTGTCTAAAAACGTGCTGCATCAGAAAACTAATGTCGTAAACGTGAAAATATTGCGAGTCACTGCGGGGTTAAAACTTCCTCCGTGTGTGTTTCTCTCTCTCTCTCTCTCTCTCTTTTGCGCTTTGGAATAGAGGTCGTAACTTGATCGAAAAAAAAGCGCAACATCCCCTCGTGAGGAATGAAAACCAATAAATTGACGTTCAAATTGTATATAGATTTCTGCGAATCGTTCATCAAATCCTAGTCATCTGTAATTGGAAATACAAAAGAAGCTTTTCTGCAATTAAAATTTTCTCTCTCAACCCTTTTCATTCGCCTGATGTGTATAATATTTCAGAAAAATATACATTTTTACATTTGTCGTTAAAAAAAAACAAGTGCTTTTAACGATAGCAAAATTTGTAAGAGGAATACGAATTGTTAACTAATAATTGAATGAAAGTTAAGAAAAAAAAAATTCAGGAGTCTCTTTTCAATAAAGTACTTTTTTCCATTTACTGAATGATAAAAAATATAATAATAATAATAATAATAATAATACTTGATTCGAACTATTATTATTATTATTATTATTATTATTATTATACTTCATATTTTTAAATATTTTTTCTATTTTACTTTGTTTTAAAAAAAATTTTCATTGGTATAATTAAGAAAAAAATATTTTTTAATTATCAACAAATGGGAGAGAAATATTTATTTGAAAATGAATTTTTTGCGAATAGATGTGAGAAATTATTATTATTAATATCAAGAAAATTACGCATTAGTGAACGATTTCATTGAATTAATTATCTTGACAGAAATGCCGGTGCAGTCAGACACAGCTAAATCATATAGGAAGCGAGATTTATAACGACGATAAATCTATACTATTTCCGTTAGACGTCATGCACATGTTTGTTGAAAAAAAAATATATATAAAATGCACAATGCCTATTTGCTCCAAACAATTTTGATTTTGAAAGGCAAACTTTTATTTTATATTATTATTCTTTTTTTATATCATCATTTATCAAACAATTCTTTCGAGTTAAAAAGTTTCAAAAATATTTCACACTATATTATAAATGAAATGCCAATTAAATAATCCGAACAATATTACAAAAATTAACAAATTAACAATACAAAAACATTCCGCTTGGTGCACCGTGAGGAATATTAATTTAATTGTCTTTTATCTTTAGAATTCTTGTAAGCATCTGGGCGGTATGTGAGAGAATCGTGATAATACGTAAAATTAGTAATAATAATAATAGTAGTAGTAATAATAATAATAATAATAATAATAATAATAATAATAGTAATAATAATAATATGTGAAATTTTTAGCTTTGGGCAAAATTGTCATACCGAGAAAATAATTAGAATTATCTCTGAATTCTTATTTCAATCGTTTTCTAATCTTTCTTATCCCCTTGTGATTGTAATTATTATCCATCCATATATTGTTTATTTTTTTCTATTTTTGAACCAATTATTTTAATGGGTTTTACCTGTGATAATAATGTTTTCATTAAGTGTCTCCTTTAAGGAAAAGCTCACCGCTAATAATAAGCCATAGAGCTTTAAAAAAAAATTATTTTAAAAACCTGTACTAATTACTCACCAAACATGCCATCACGAACGTAAATTAATTAACAGAATTGCCAATTATACAGACTCATAAAACTGTTAAATTAGAAACCTTTAAACATATCGTCTTCATAGTTTATAGAAATTTCTTTATTCTTATTATAAAATAAAATTAAAAAATAAATTTTTTTTTAAATCTTTTATTTTGGAATTTTTGTTGACATTTTCAAACAGAATTTCTTAAGGATTTTTTTTTTTATTTTAATTTCTATTTCATATAATTTGTTTTAGAATTTTTTCTTTTTTTAATTTTTATTTAAAATGCCCGGATGATATTTTTATAATAAATAAAATGTCTATATGTATATTGTTGCCTATTTGACGGAGAATTCTCTCTATATAAATTCTTTATAAAAATCTATTACCGTTATGTCAGATTAAAGTTTGTTTTTCTCTTTATATTACAAGAATATTGGATTTTTCGATAAAGAAGTTTTGAGAAAAAAGATCGACGCGTTCAAATGTGTAAAAAAAAACTGAGAAATATAAAAATATTAATGGAAGGTTTCTTTTAATAATGATAATAATAATAATATTTAAATAATTAATATTAATAATAATAATAATAATAATAATAATAATGACAATAATAATAATAACAATGATAATAATAATAAGAATTACAACAAATTATCAGTACTGGTAATAGGATAGTTCCCTGATTGGAACTATCCTATTATAATTAATATATCTATATTGCAAAGAATATCCAATTATAATGACTACATTGGTGCGTATTGAGTATCACTGAGTGTGACTATTATCAATATTAACAAATATTATCATTTGTAATTAATATTGTTGCTGTTATTATCGATTAAAACTGTCATTGTTTCTAAACGCAATCCACTGCATTAATTACGAATTGTAATCATTATTGTATGCAACTACCATTGTTGTACTGTCTAATAACTTACATACTTCCGAAAGCAATTGTCATAATACACTATAATACAATTACAACTTTAATTGCGTTTGTAAATTTTCAATCTTTGTTACAGTTCTGTAATTGTAGTAGATCATATACATGGAAACAATATGTTTTTAGTAAGTCGCAGTATGGTTACAACAAATGATTAAAAATAACCACTGTGACTAGAGATGATATTCTTAAAATCAAAATTAAATTTTTGCGTGTTTGAATTTTTATTATTCTCATCTACGTTTTTCCCAAAGTT
Source organism: Leptopilina clavipes (assembly GCA_001855655.1). Lineage (NCBI taxonomy): Eukaryota > Metazoa > Arthropoda > Insecta > Hymenoptera > Figitidae > Leptopilina > Leptopilina clavipes. The sequence goes on along the minus strand of JUFY01028728.1, from coordinate 5,589 downwards.
TGTGAGTATTAAGTTTTTTTCATACTGTCTTGTTTTAGTTTTTTAAACACACATCTGGTAGTAGATTATTATAAAAACACTTTATAGTATATCTAAACTTTCAGTGCATCTGAATTTTTAGTTTATCTAAATTTTTTTAGTGCATCTGAATTTTTAGTATATCTAAATTTTAGTCCATCTAAATTTTAATCGATCTAAATTTTTTTCCATCTTAATTTTAATCGATCTAAATTTTTTTCCATCTAAATTTTAGTTTGTCTAAATTTTAGTGTACCTCAATTTTAAATGTATACTAGAAATTATTAGATTATATATTCTGATGGAAATATTTTTCTTTTTTTTAACTCTTTTTCATTCGCCTTTCAACTATATATAATTCGGAATATCTGGTTTGTTCAAACAGTATTGAATACATAACAAAGCCTTCCTTTACACAGTATATAGATATGTTGCTAGGTTCGAAAACTCGTTTCAGCTATTGTTAAGTACTTTCGTTTGCATTTCTGTGATATTCTACCTTATACAGATTGAAACAAGTATAACGTGTAACTCTGTCAACTAGCGCGCATCACTTTAAACATATACAGTATACAATATGTATATGTATATTTATATGCATATATTTGCCTTATCAAGGAGATTTGGCTTCCCATTTTATCTGACTGTCTTCAAACAGAAGTAAACAGAAGTATCTACCTCTCAATGAAAGATTTGTTTTCGATAAACAAATAATGAATTACTTGACTATTATCAAATAAAAAAAATATTTAATTGTATCAAAAAAATAAATTTTTAAATAAATTTTATTTGAGTCAATTTGATTCAAATACAGAAATTATTACAGTTTATTTGATTGAAATAAAAATTATTCGGTTCAAGTCAATATTTATTTGATAATAGATAAGTTTTTTCACTGTATCATTTAACTCAAATATAATCTATTTTGGTTAAACAGAATTTCTATGAAGATTTGAAAAAAAAGTTTATTCAAATATTTAAATATACTTTACATATTCTTGTTGTTTTACATAGCATAGAATGGGGGACCGAAAAACAATTTACTAATTTTAATTTGCTTTTTTATGTACTGTTTAATACGTTTACAATGTATATGTATAGAGGGAAAGAAAGAGAGAGAGAGAGAGAGAGGTGATTGGAAAATAGGAATGGAGGATTTTCTGAAAATAATTTTGTTTTACCTTGAAAACGCAGTTTCGGTGGGTAAATATATAGGTCATGTGATTAGCATTTAAATTACTTCATTTAAAATTTATCCTTTATTTTTAAACGACGATTAACTTTTCACTTCATTATATGACGCTTTCTTAAACCTTAGTTTTGTTATAAAGTTGAATTTAATCTTATAAAACAAGACATAATGCCTGTTATTATAACGTGGGATTAAATAACATCGCGAATTACAACAGTTTATATATAATAATAATAATAATAATAATAATAATAATAATAATAATAATAATAATAATCATAATAATAATAGTAATAATAATAATCATAATAATAATAATACAACTGGGTTATTTATACTTTAGGTAAAACAACCATTTTTTGTAATTTTCTATTTTATTATTATTATTTGGTTCAAGTAAATATTTATTTAATAATGGACAAGTAATCAGTTATTTAATCAAATAAATTTTTTTCAGTGTATTATATTACTATTATTATTATATTATTGTCATTATTATTTCTATTATTATTATTATTATTATTATTATTATTATTATTGTCTGTTCTTATTATTTTTTACTTTTATTACTGTCTGCTTTTTTACTATTATTACTGTCTGTTATTTCTTTTTTCTATTATAGTCTATTATTTTTCTTCTCTTATTCTATTCTTACTATTTGTCCTTTTATTATGCCTATTATCTTTTTTACTATTATTACTGTTTATTATTTTAATTTATTATTTATCGAAATAATTTAAATTTTCCTCAATTTACAATATTCTATTATTATAAAGTTAAAATATACATATTATTAACCTTTATTATAAATATAATGTTCTATATATGTATATATATATGCAATAATAGTGAAACAGAGTTGAAATTGTGCTTGAGCTTGCTGAAACTATATTCCTGGAAACAATATATTGTTGTAAAATTGAAAGAAGATACAGTTGAGTTTAATTTTAAGGTTTGCACAACGTGCACATGTTTAAATGCGCATTAAACTTATCCAGCAAAAGACTATACATATATCAGAGGTGTACATCTCACCTCTTTTTCCATCCTCTAATTATATACTTATTTACATATATATATACGTATATATATTCTTGTTAAGAATTTTCATCACTAATTAGTGACATAATGACTTTTTTTCTTGTTCATTTGATTTAACGATTTTGTATATTTTTTTTGTTTTTTTTAAAGGTAAAAAAGTGCAGAAAAAATATATATATATTATTATTTATATTTATAATAATAATCAATACTATAATGAAAATTGAGGAATATTAATTTGTCTTTTATCTGTAGAATTCTTGTAAGCACCTGGGCGGTATGTGAGAGAATCGTGGAGTAGTAAAATTTGTAATCATTTTTTGAAGATGACCAGTTTATTAAAATAATAATAATGACAATAATAATAATAACAATGATAATGATGATGATAATAATAATAATAATAATAATAATAGTAATAATAATAATAATAATAATAGTAATAATAATAATAATAATAATAATAATAATAATGTTACTAATAATTTTGCACTGAAGATGTCTTTCCGCGCTTAATTGGTGCACCGTCTTTGCACAGAGAAGAGAGAATATATTCACTTATAGAACGTGAAACTACGGTTAACCGCTTGTATGCAACAATTTCTCCTTAATTAATAGATGACGCGTATTTATATGTATATATACATATCTATATTTGCACTTATATATAAATATATTTGCTGGTACACTAATTCTCTTGAAATGGATCGCACTTGTGGTAAACATGTATAGTTACAATCTCTGTCTATGAATTAACAAGATGATTATAATAGTTACGAGGATGATTTAAATTCAATATATACAATGATTGAGGTTCTATATATTAATAGGCCCTCTATCTCTCTCTCTTCCTCTTACTCTATCTTTGATGTGATGGATATAAGTATTATCGATATTATATTACGTTTCAAAGAGGGGTCATTAAGCGATTCACTATATCTGATATTAAGAGTTAGCTATATATAATCTTGACGCGACTTAATGACGGTAAATGCAACAGGCAGACTTTTTGCCACGTTAGGATATTTTTTTTTTCAAGGATCACATTGTTCGACATTCTTATCTCGTGTGTGCTAATGAAAAAATCTTGAAAAACCCTCTTTACGTTATAGATCGCTTATTTTTTTTTTTTTTTTTATTTTCTATTTTAGAAGTTGACATTTGATCAAAAGTTTATAGAGTCATATTTGATTAGAATTATCGCAAAATATATTTGTTTACATTACCTTTCATGAACTTTGTGTGTATTATTTTATGTACTTTGTTATTTTTTTTACACAGGAGAAAAAGTATATAAGCCTGTGTTTGTAATAAATATAGAAAATATTTATTTTGCGATTTTTTTTATGTTTTTTTTTATTCCAGATGCAAAAAATATTGTTTTAAAATTAAAATATTAATATTTTCCAAAAGCTTTTGCGAATATTATATATGTTCTTTGATTTATTTTTCGAAAAAATTTTCTTTAACTAAAAAGAAATTTTTTATTGATGGGAAAATTGAAAATTCTTTATGAAATTTGAATTTGAATGTGTAATATTTTAAGCAGTGGAATAAATTAGATTGAAAAGGGAAAAATTAAAATTCTATTGTGAAAATTTATAAAGACGAATTTTTTAATTTTTTGTTTCTATTTTTTTTCAGATATTAATCAAAATCGAAAGGGGATATTTGATGCTCAAGAGGTCATTAAGTCGTCGGTAACCAGGTAATTGATCTCAGTTATTAATTATTATTATTATTAAGATTTAGAGTAGCTCTAGGAATGTAGTAACCATAGAAGATCGTCTTTTATGGATGAAGTTACTTTATTACATGAAAGAGAAATTTCGCTTGAAGAAGCACTTTGAGGTTGGGCAAGATTATAATTGATCAGTTTGATCTCGTTTTCGAGTTTAAAACTATACACAGATAGAATATTTAAAATACTTTTGCAAAAAAGAATAAGAAAATTTTCTCCAATAAATATTTTAGATAAAATTTACCCCGCATGTCTCATATATTAAACATATAATAAATTATCCAATTTTATCGATATTTTTCATCAGAATAAAACATCAGAGAGAGAAAAATATATAATCTCAAGTGGGGAATTTTATTTTATTTATTTATTTTAAAATGGAAAATATAAAATTAATTTTTATTATTTTGTCAATGATCGCAAAAAGGGATGAAATGAAAAACTTTTATTATAAGCAAAATTAAAAACAAAAAGAATTACTGTCAACTCCCTCGCAAAGGATCGAAATTAAAGTTTTTGATTATTATTTATTTCCTGTCCCCCGGTTTTATATCCACCGGTGTTTCTCTCTCTGTATTTTCGCTTTTGTTCAATTCGCGTATATACGAACTAGAAAGCAAAGGAGCACAAAAATTACTGTTCCGAATGTCATGCCTCGTAAAACGTGTTTTGGTAAAATGAGAGAAAAACCAGGTTGACATAATTGGAAAAGGACTCCTTTGCAAAAGTGGTAGATTCAAAGAAAGGGAAATTAATTCAAAGATTGATCAATCGAGCGTTAAATAAAATTTTCCATCACTTCAAATATATTTTTTATCTTTAAATACATTGCGTTGAAATATTTTTAAAATACGTGCCAAGTTTTTTTCTTTGCTTTCAAAATTTTTTGTTACGTTCCTTAATTTTTTACTTTTCTGAAAAAAAACCAAAAAATGAAAGACAACACTTGAAATATTATTATAGTACGAGTTTACACGAATGAGGGGAAAAATTTTTTAATATTTGGATAATTTTCCAGAGATGTAGAATTTATTTATTTCGCACAATATACGCTTTTCTCGCAAATAAAGCGAGAGAGAGAGAAAGAGAGAGAGAGAAATTTTGTATTATAATTTTTAATTCAGAGTTTACTTTCTTGGTGTTAAATTCTTATTTCACTCACACAGACTCACCATATACAAAAATACAATTTGCAAAAATTCATTTTAAATTTTACGCTATGAATGGGATTTTCTCATTTTGCATTTTATTTCTATACATTAAAATTACTTTTTAAATTTTAATATTGAAATTTGTATATTAACAGAATAAGTTTTCAGTTTTTCTTTTTTATAACTTTTATTTTTCTTTATATTACTTCCTTTCCATTATTACCTTTTTATTTTGTTTTTATTATTTGTTTATCGTTTTTTCAATAATATTTCTATTTTTTTATTGTTGCTATTTTTTCATTTGGATTCATTTTTGTATTTTAATACTTTTTATTTATGAAAAAAGTCTAAAACTGTTTTTAATTAGCAATAATAATAATAATAACAATAATAATAATTATTATTATTATAATTATTATAATATTATAATATTATAATAAAATATT
>JUFY01028727.1:0-11659 GCA_001855655.1 Leptopilina clavipes | reverse complement strand
GACAATAGTATGCATTGGAATTTATATATAAAGTAAAAATGAACATTTCCCATTCGTTCCTTTTCATAAACAAATTTACATTCAAAACAAAACTTTAGAAATGTTTTGATTAATATTCATCAAGTTGGAAAGTTATTTCATCGTGTTTAATATGCAATTTTCTCTTTCCTGAAAACTCTATTAAATTCTATACTCTAGTATATAGTCAACTATTAACAGAAAATGTGTTAATAAATTTTCAAATTCGAAAATACTTGCATTCCATTCTTTTTTTTTAACTTTATAGCTTGTTTTATAGAAAATTAAATTATTTTATTTAAAAAAAAAAATTTTTTTAATATTGATCTTTATGACATTTTCAGAGAGGGAAAATTGAAAGAGTTTCGAAGGAATAAATGTGCGTCTATTTATAAGAGAGAGGGTGAAAAGACAATAAAATTATTAAAGTGATTTGTGATGAAATTTATTTTCAAACATGATGGGAATTTATTAGGCTTATACTTTGGGGGTAAAATAATAATGTACGAGACGTTGATAAAGTGGTTAACACGAAAAAGACGAATTGTGACGTTATATTGTACTTCGTAAACGATATTAATCCTCATATAACTTTACTTCTTGTAACACAATTGGTCGTTCTTTCCAATATAATTTACGTGCACTTCGGGAGTTCATTTTACTGCGCTTCCACCTCTAGAAATTTCTCATTCCTCACATCGTGCCAGTTTCTATAGTCGCAAATTTTCAATTAAAAATAAAAAAAAAGATGTAAACTTTACAAATGGAAAAAGTTCCTTTTGTCAAATATTTTGTCGCAAGAGACTTTTTTTTACATAACTTAAGAAAAAAAATTTTTTTGTCGTTTTTCAAATATCTGAAATATCTATTCTATCATTATAGATTATTTAAGAAATTCTTTTCAATATAAACCACTACCACTCTCCCCCCTCGTAATTCTATTTCCCTTTTATATATATTTTTCTAAGGATTTGTGTCTTACATTTTCTTTTTCTCGGAGAGTCACTCCAAGAAAATACGTAGTTAAGAAAAACAAGGACGAATGCCGGAAGCAAGGTTTTGTCGAAATAAGTAAGACACACGTTCGTTTCGGTTTATTTTTACCCCTTTTTACTTTTATCTGTTGAGGAAAAGTTTTTCTCAAAAAAAGAAACACCTAAAAACATTGTGTAGTTTTGTAAAATTTAATTAAGAACTATTTATGTAATTAACAATTTTTTTTCCTTTTAATTAAAAAGATTTTTCATCAAAGTTCGTAATTTAATTTTGAAAAGAACAATTTTCGAAAAATATATAAAATACATAAAATATTAAAATAAAATAAACAAACAAATGAAAAAATAAAATAATAAATAAAATAAATATAATATGAATTAAAATAAAATAAAATAATAAATAATATAAAAGATAAAATGAGAACAAAATAAAATAAATAAAATAAATATAATATAAATGAAAATAAAATATATTTGAGGAAGGTAATAAAACGAAAAATTAATTAATAAAATATTCATTATAATTAATGATAAATATTATGCAATCCCAAATTATAATACTCACTTGATAATAATTTGTATAAATAGTGTAATAGCCCATGTGACTTCAAGCAAAAATATCACAACTGATGCTCCCCTGTAAATTTATAGAAAAAAAATTATTTTTCTTTATTCATTGCACAATATACGTGAAATACATTTTTACAAATATAATGTCTTCAATATCTTAATCAAAATGTAACAAAATTTGTGAAAATACAAATTGAATTTTTACAATTTTTTTGATTTGAAAAAATTTTTTTTGGGAAGTTTTCGTTAATTTTTTTAGAGGGTATAAGTGGGGGGAATTTTTTCCCATTATAGTGAATTTGATATTTAGAAAATTTCATCTCATTCGGGTATATGAAATTGATTATAACATATAATTGGATCTTATATCTTTAAGGAGGTTTACTACTTGGAGTCACAATTAAGTTATCAACTATATTGATTAACGCGACCTCGTCATCAGCGGCTGTACAATTTTATCGCATTTGCTTTGTCCCGATCGTATTGGTCATTTCCCTTGGAATCAAATTTTGTTGCTTTTAATTACAACTCGATCAAGTGCTCTAGAATCACATAAACTATTTACCCAATTACAAGTTCTTTGACAAAACGTTATTATTGATTTTGATTTATTTCAATTTAACTGTTTACTTTGAATTTAACCAACAATATTTTGATTAGAAAAATGTGTAGGGATTCAATTATTCTAAATTAATATTAATTATTTTTAAAAGAAGGAGAAATAATAAACAAAAGATAATTTATAAATTTTATTTAGGAAAAAAATAGGATTTCAAAATATATTTTCAATAAAATAACAGATGTTTCAAACTTTAATAAATTATTTACAATTATTGATAATATATTGAAAAAATTTAATTATTATCTTGAAAAAAAATTCATTTGATTTAAATAATCGATTACTTGTCTATTATCAATTAAATATTTACTTGAATCAAATAATTTTTATTCAAATCAATTAAACTTTAATTGAATCAATAATTTCTGAATTTGAAGCAAATATCATTTAATTGACTTAATAAAATTTATTTAAATAAATATTTATTTGATAATATTCAAGTAATCCATTACTTGAATCAAATAAATTTTTTTCAGTGTAAGGACTATTAATTGTTGAAAACTTTATTTTCTTTACAAACATGATTTTTTTTTAAATTATATTTTTGCGCGAATATAGATATTATTTATTGTGGTAATTTTCATAAGAGTAGCGGAATAGTAAATATAAAAAAAGTGCTAGCTAGTCGAAAATAAGGGTCCAGCCACCCCCTTCACGTTTTGTGAATCTAGATAGAAATGAATTACGGTATATATACGGATGTTGTATTATCCTCACGTAACGTAAAACCCCATGACATGTCCATGATAAGCCACGTCTACTCCAACGCCCGAGACAACTGAAACAGAAAAATAAAAAGTAATAATTTCATTTTATAGTATTTACATATATTAAATTCTAATTTTCATACATTAGGAAACGTATTATGATGATATTTTAATATTTCTCTCACGCGTTTCAAACAATGCCATTGAATTTATATTTCAATGAATGAAAATTTAATTTATAATTTTTTAATAGAAGAGGAGAGAAATTTTTTTAACGAATGAAGAAAAAAAGAAAGAAATATTAAATTTATTTTTTATTTATATTGGCATATATTTGGCATTCTCTATCGACTAAATATTTTATAATATGTTGTATAATATTTGCATGAACCACAGTGCTTTAGAAAACTTGTTCAACCTCAAATTTCATCTAAACCACATCAAGAAGCTGTATATTAATTTTATTATATATAGCAATTTTCCTCTTTGAATATAATTAACAATTTTTTGCTTTGACAATATAAAAAAAACTTCCATTTCAATTTATTTATTTACAATATATACTTTATTAAATAAATAAATATACCTGTATATTTATTCATTTTATTAAATATATTATTAAATAAATAAATATATTAGATATTTATTTGTCCATTTTCACATTCAGCTCAATATAATAAATATTTTTCAGTTTTTATATTTTTTTTATAATGAAAATATTGCAAATACTGTATATAATACATATTTATCAATCATCCAAGTCAATACCTTTCAATTGGATGATTGATATTTTTGTAATTTTTCTCAAAAATTTTATTATTATATCAATAAGTGATGAATTATATTATTTTATAAAATTTTCTTTTCGAAGCGATTAAAAAACTTTAGTTTCTTTTTCCAATATGTTCAAAACATTGTTAAAAAAAGCATAAATTTTATTTATAGAACAAAACTATCCGCATCTAGAAAAAACTTTTTAGACAATTTTTTCGTTTCTAAAATTATTATATTACGAAATAATTTTTTATTAGGTCAAGAATTTTATCAAAGGACTATTAATTATAATTTTCAATATATATTGTATATTTTCTCATATTTTCATTAAAGATAACTGCAATATATTTTGAAAAAGATTTTAAACTTGAACTCCTAATATACTAGGAGTATTAATATCTGAGAAGTTTTAAACGCTCATGAAGTACGCATTTTGTTTTTAATTAAAAGCACATTTTTCAGAATTTAATTAATTAAATAATTTGCATTTTTTTGTATATTTATTTAATATTTAAATTTTATAAGTGATTGTATAAACAAATATGTGTTAACAAATAAGTAAATATATATACATATTCATGTATATTATTTTTATTTATTCGTTAATTTATTTGTTTCTTTATTTGTTTCTTTATTTATTTGTTAATTTATTTGTTTGTTTATTTGTTTCTTTATTTATTTGTTAATTTCTTTGTTTGTTCATTTGTTTCTTTATTTATTTGTTTGTTTATTTATTTATTTATTTATAAAGAAGCTAACAATAAACTTTAATGTTCATTTACATTTTGGATTTTCAACATCAACTCATAAATAACTTTTTTAATGAATAAAAATTCTTGTCTTTGGAATTCCCACTTTTTTGGTGCATATTATTCAAACGAAAAAATTCCCAGTGTTAAATATTCTTTTCACATATATAATATTTGCGCTTATGGTTTAATAATGTCGACTACATCAAAAATAATTTCGCACAAATATTTCGCTGTGTGTTTATTCTATATGAGAAAAGTTTTAAATTCTCGTCTATATATAGTTTTATATATACGTATACAATATATATATATATATATACATAATTCAAGAAATAAAAACCACTGTTTAATAAAAGTCTAAGGAACGAGAACACTTGTGACTATATTCATGTCAACGTTCTCTAGATAACTCGGGGTTACTTGAATTTATCCATTTTCTTTCCTTCATTTCAACTTTTATTACACCTCTCTCTTGCTGTGTGAAGTTTATTGACATAAATAAAACAGATTTGGGTTTTTAGCTTTTTATTTACCGCGTAAAATTTTTTTATACATATACGAAAACCAAAATTTTTCAATTGTATCGAATATATGTGTATTATCTGGAAAATAGGTCAGTTCAAGAAAAAAAAACACTTTTTTGCCTTTTTGTAATAAAATTTGGTTTTAAACTAAAAAATTTTGATTGAATTATCGCGTGATCATATTAATATTTTCACGGATTCAATTGAATCCACGCATTTAATTCGATTTGGTTCAACTAAATTTGATGATTACATAATTTAATTAAATATAGAAAAAAATTTTATGTAGGAGTATTAATGAATAAAATTTTTTAAAAACTAAATTATAAAATTAATAAAAGTAATAAAGTAACTTGGGAACTTTTTTTTCCATTGTGATTTCAAAGTTTTTATAATCCATTAAAGTGTATATATTCATGTCTCCCGCATATATAGAGATCCGCAAAAAAATTGTCTGTTCCAATAAACCCTACTTCAAATAAAAATAAAATTCCATTTTTTCCCCCTTTTTTTAAAAAAAAAAGAAAGAACTACTGTAATCGAAATTTGTCGTAAATCTTTTGAGGGCAAAAATAACGTTGTATTTTCTCAATTTGAAATTCATCATAAATAGATGAAATGGAATTTTTTCCCGTTTCTTCATTCTCTTTTTTTCAAATATTTAGTATATAAAGACAAAAAAAATATGACAAGTGTTAAATTATTCATTTTTATCGATTATCATATATACGAAAAGGCTGAATATTATTTTGTAAATTGCGTGAACTTTGAGGTGTATATATTTTCTATAAAATATGTTATTATAATACAATAATTACAGTTTGCAAGTCGTGTCTCATTTTGCTTTTTAATTGAGTGTTTTTGGTTTTATTGAACTTTGAGTACATCAAACATTTTTTTCCTTTTTCGATAGAAATTTGTTCTTCTGATTGGTTCATATCTAACATGATATAAAAAAAAGTTATAGAAAATAGCATTAACGGTGGAGTAGAAAAATATGATGAAATTTGAAAACCGTGAAATATGAGTCATGAAATTCTCGTTTCATATCTAGAATCGTGGAAGAAAAGTGTATATATTTTGTGGATTAAATTTTCTTCATAGTTATATCTTCTACGATGTTAGATTTAAGTTGAACTTGTGTTTGCTGAAGAAATTGATTTTACGGAATGAACATTCGATTGTAATTTCTCTTCTGTAGGAATTGATATATAAAATCCCATTCTATACTTAATCCTGTATGTATTGAATTACCATTTGTTATGTTGATCATTTTCTTAGGTAAAAATTTCTTAACATACACTTTTGATTAATTCTTTAATCCAAAGATCAGAGATCTCCTTTTAAACTTTTGACATATACATATATGGATTTAAGAGCTTTGAGGAATTTCGTATGTTTAGGAACTGAGAATTTACCATATCCGCTAAAGGGTAACAGGATAGATTGTGGTTGTTCACAAAGGTACTTTTTCGGTGATCTGACAGTCAATTGGACTCAAAGAGATTATGTTCTACCGAAAGCAAGCAGCTTCGCTTAATTATAAGGAACAGGCTTTGGTTGCGGTTCTATTCTCAGTGGCATCAAGTTTATAAACTAATTCCTCACCGCGAGCCGACAGTGTCATCGGATATTAGATGATGACAGTGGTGTACAAGATCATCGTAGGTTTAAAAAGTAAAATCCCATTTCTCAGGAATTATCAAATTGTGTTTAAAAAAAATAATAATCAGAAGATGTTCTAAATTCAAAAGGAAAAAAATTTATTTATTCTTTTAATTAATGCTTATTGAATAGATTAATTAATATATTTATGAAATATTTCCACAGGAAAGTGTTTTGAGTTAAGACTAATCAAATATTTTCAATTTCCAGGTGTTGTTTCTTGGAAAATTAGTGTTTGTGCAAAAAGACGGAATCATTCATCTAAAGGTGAAGGAACAGTCATCGGAACTCTTTGATACGAGGTAGAAGTTGTAATCATCGTGCAGAAATCTTTGACAGCCAAACGGAAAGCATCCATCTACCAACGAGGGATCCGGTGAGTCCTTTTTTAAATCTTTAAATATTTAAATCTTGAATAGATTAATTAATATATTTATGAAATATTTTCACAGGAAAGTGTTTTGAGTTAAGACTAATCAAATATTTTCAATTTCCAGGTGTTGTTTCTTGAAAAATTAGTGTTTGTGCAAAAAGACGGAATCATTCATCTAAAGGAGAAGGAACAGTCATCGGAACTCTTTGATACGAGGTAGGAGTTGTAATCATCGTGCAGAAATCTTTGACAGTCAAACGGAAAGCATCCATCTACCAACGAGGGATCCGGTGAGTCCTTTTTTAAATCTGCACGCATTAGAAATCCAAAATAAAAATTCATTACTCGAATAATTTTTGACCTAAATTCTTTGATAAGGTCAAGAAATAAAGAGCGATTCGTGCTCTTTAAAATGAGAGTAATGCGAATTTTTTTCATCAACTTTTAATAGCCAGCGTCCCCACCCGCCCGTTTCAAAAAACCAAAAATTTGAAAAAAGTCCGATAATTTTTTACGAAAATTATGTTTCAATAAAAAGAATTGTTGTTCTTTTGAAAAAACAGTTATATTGTTTTATTATGAAGGAGATTTTTATTTTGAAGTGTTTTAATTAAATTTTTTTATTCTGCAATGTTTTAACAAAATTTAATGCATTTTGAAGTAATATTAAAAAATTTAAATTAAAAATGAAAATAAATAGCTTTTTATGAACATTTACAGAAGAATTTTTTATTCAATACTTTTTGTTTTTCCTCTGTGAAAGGAGAAGTTTAATTTAAATAAAGAACCACATTTTTCTTTAACAGACAGTAGTAGGTCTGATCGTATTGACTTTTACTACTTAAGAATCAAACCAAGTAGAAAATAAGGTTAGAAAAGTAGTTTTTTCTTGAATAATATATTGAGTGTAATTTTATTATTCTTTGTTATTAAAAAAATTTGTAATTTGTGAATTACGTTCGACATTTTCGTCAAACTAAAGATTGCATCTTAACAAGCTTCCTTGGATCTTGTTTTATTAGTTCAGTTACTTCCTGTTTTTGCTCAGACATAAAAGGTTTGCTCCATATTTCGCAGACTTCCCGTGGTTTCCACGTTTTTTTTTTCTGAAACTGCTGCATTACAGCTTTATGGTTTCATACACTTCGTAAATCATACTCATTCTCCATAAATTTTTTCAAATCTCTATATCATAAAACTTGAAAATGCTTAAATTTTCACCACACATATTTTAAATAAAAAAAAATATAAATGATGCGTAGAGAAACTTCTATAGTATTTTTCAAATTCGTGTCGTAATTTAATTTCAATATTTACATATATTGAATATTTCGTTTTATTTATTCTCCAATCGCAATGATAAATATAGGTTATAATTTCATGTTATAAAAATTTTATTTCATTGAAATTATCTGTTCTTTAAAACCTATACGTTAAAATTTTGTCTTTTTTTGAAGTCTAGAATCTAGAAAATTAGCTTTTTTATTCCAAGATATAATCAAAGGAGAAGTATAAGAGAAAAGGATTCTTGAAAGTTTACGCTCGAATTTCGACACTATCAGTGAAAACTTGATGTCAAATTGAATTTTCAAGTAGACAAACTGTATATATATGCTAGAGAAATTTTTAAAGCAGTTGAGGTTTCACAAGACTCCTTGAATGAATGGATACATGATTTTCTCATCTTTTTTTTTTCCTTTGCGTCAACATCTGCAGACCGTCTGAACCTCCTTTTATGTATGAACTTAGCTGTTTTTTCAGTCTTCTTTATTTTTCATATTTCTCCTTCTGAATTATATACTAAAAAGAAATCTCATAAACGGCGCATTCTTTATTTATCCACACTTTTATTTAATACCATGAATATAAAGTATTTTAATTTTAAATTAAAAAAGAATTTTCATTTTCTTACGCTTTAAGACAAGTTTTCTCTCAGGAAAAATTAATTTTCAAAATTGCCTTTATTATAGAAATAAAAATATCCCCATTTGACTGTTTATAAAAAATAGTTTAAAAAAAATGAAGATATTTTTAAACCAATTAAATGAGAAATAATTTCATTTTTCCGAAATTTAATACTTAATTATTTTAATTGTATTATTATTCAAAATTTACAAATTACTTTTGACAAAATTTAATAATTTTTATTTACGTCTGCTATTATTTTTCTTACTTATTATTATTACATTTATTTAAAGTAAAATAATTATAATTAAATAGTTCAAAATAAATATCGTATTAATAGTAAAATTATAATTATTATTATTATTGTTATTATTATTATTATTATTATTATTATTATTATTATTATTATTATTATCATTTATTACTTAAATATTCTTATTGTATTTAATTGTATTATTATTATATTGAATTTATTTGTTTAACTTTTTTTTTTTACCATTAGAAGGCGTGTGCATAAATTCTATAATTTCATTGGAAAATGCGTGTTTTAGAATTGTAGATGTTCACGAAATAATTTACTGTGTAAATTTTACATTATTCATTCAGTTCATATTTATTTATGAATTCGCGCGGTTATGTTGATGAATCCAAATGAACTGTATTGAAAGCCAATGGATTATCACCATTATATTTTTCTTAAATTTGCAATTTTATCTTATTTTACGGTATATTTAAAATTAACATAAAAAAAAGTACAGTGCAAATGTTTATATGCAAATATGTGTAAATGTTTATTGTCACTTTTTTCTGATACAATATAAATATTTTTCATTATATTTTTTATTTTGTCTGTTATATTCACATATTGCAACAAATGACTCAATATTTACAATGTTACAATGCAATATTCCGAATCTTGTTTGTAAATATTAAGACAATTTTGTTACAATATGCTGCAGTATTAAATTGAAAATTAAATAAAAAATGCGATATATTTTTAATGTTTAGAAAATATATAGAAACAATAGGGGGAAAAAGGTCCATTATTAAATTAAAAATTAGGTAAAAAATGATATATTTTTAATGCTCAGAAAATATATATATAGAAGCAATAGGGGAAAAAAAGTCCAATTAAGAAGTTGATTTAATTAAAAAATTGTTAGCGCGGGTTAAATTTGAAAGTCGAGGAGTTATATTAGCGGTCGGAGAAATATGTCAGTAGGAATTTTACTGTTGGAGGCATTTGGAAGATATTCAGGCTTCTTGCGTGTGCATATTAGATATCTGTCTGTCGGACTTATATTTTCTCACGATTGTTGTCATCTGATGGCTTTCCTGAGGCAACTCACGGAAAATCGAAATTCTACTCGACGCGCGGTTTCAATTAGTAGCCGTGTGCGCTTCTTCTCTTCTCATCTCCCTATCTCTAGCCAAAACTACTACTACTACTACTATATACACTCTTTGCGCGACAATATGTAATTAGGCACGACATCAGACACCAGCACTTGTTTCAAGTGCTGGTAAAACTCAAGTGTCATATTTTCCAACAATTCCTCCATGTGTTCCCTTTTGCTCGATATATCTAATGGTAGTTGGCCTTATATTTTTTTCGCATAATTTTACAACGAACATATTCTCTCATAGATGACATTACAAAGAGAAAAAGATATTTTTCAACCAAAAATTTATATATTTAATAATATTGAATCAAAAATTATTGAAAAAATTATAAAAAATTATAAAAATATAAAAATAAAATTACTAAAATTTGTTACATAAAATAATCTATTTTATTAAATAAAAAAATTTGTTTCTTTTAATATCTTTTCCTCGTCAATTTTTTTCTCTCTCAGAAAATACTTTGTTTTCTTTTATAATGGCAAATTATTCGCATTAAGAATATAAAAATCCTATTAGGAAATAAATGATAGTGGAAAAAGTCTTATTAAAAAGTTTATGTATCATTTTATAGTTCTGTATATTAGGATTATTTTCCATCAAACTTTGCTAGTTCTTCAATTTAGTTGGGAAGAATGGAGTCTCAAAGTTCTTATACTGGATATTAAGTTTCACTGAACAAAAAAAAAAAATGGCAACTTTTTATTTGTTCCAGAAACATTGGAAAAAAATTGTTCCCAAGAACGGAAATAAAGGGTTTTAAAGAAAAAAGTATGAGAAAATGCTATTAAGATAAATATAATTTTTTCATAATTTTGTAAATTTTATCCTATTATTATTATTATTATTATTATTATTATTATTATTATTATTATTATTATTATTATTATTTTGAATTATTATCAGTATTATTATCCTATTATTATTATTATTATTATTATTATTATTATTATTATTATTATTATTATTATTATTATTATTATTATTATTATTATTATAAAAATAAATAAAAAATGCTAATTCAAAGTATATCATTCTCAAGAAAACTGTTCCTAAAAATAATGAGGAAATTACTCTTCAGCTACGAACTGAAAAATACAGAGAAACTATTTTTTCTCACAAACTCGAACAAGGCTCAGATATTTTATTAAAGAGATTTTATTATTTCCCAAGGCTTCTTCGGTCTTTTGATTTTTATTCTTTCTTTCAATTCCGTATATATACTTTTCTTTAGACTTAAAAATAAATTTTTTTCAAATATTTTCCCCTGTAGAAAGTTTATAGTTTATCACGAGACGCGCAATTCTTTTGTCTATGGCCGAAGGCGCGAGAAAAATTACTATCCCGTCAGTTTGT
>JUFY01028725.1:0-11173 GCA_001855655.1 Leptopilina clavipes | reverse complement strand
TTATAAATATAATAATTTTTTTTCAATTTATTTGTTTACTATTATTCTATAATTGTTAATAATTATTTTTATCCGAATTGGTAGAAAAATATTTGAATAATTTATATTGAATATTGAATATTGAATATTGAATATTGAATATTAAACATTTATGTTGAATAATAATCTTAGTGAGGAGTAAATGGGGGAACCCAAGGCTAATAAATAATTTAATTGAGCGTTTTATTGAGGTCTACTTACAGTTTTTAATAATCCAAGACACACTTGTGATCACAACACACTAGTCGTTAAATATAATCTATAATATAACTTCAACCCTTTTTATATTTTATAAATCGAAGGAATCATTTTCCCGTCACAAAATAATACACATATTAAAAGTAATACGTAAATTAATTTAAAATCTTTGAGATAAATTTTGAGACACCCGGTATATACGATTAATTTCTTACAATGTTTATGTTTCAAAAGTAAACAATAATTGTCCTGATAGATCTCTTAAAGGATAGGCATCGTTGTACAATAGGCTTCTCGGTTTGTTTACATTCGCTCTATCTCTGTCACATGCTGAGATAAGAAATATATTGTATATAATTATTTCTCACATTTATTTCACATTTATTTCACATTTATTTCTTCAGTTATAATTCGTGCTTCGACCTGCAAACACGTGCTCAATTAATTTAATCGTCTCGGGTCTATTAATTTCGGTAGTGATGGGTTAAAGAAATATTTATTCATTTTTAACAGTAATAAAATTATTTTAATTTGAAAACAGTTATATATTTTTCTTTCTTTTATTAATTTTTTATTACATATATTATTCTATATTTCAATTTTCAAAGTAAATATTCAAATAGTCAGATAGATCCTTCACTATAAATGTGCATCGGGTGCACGCCTAATTAACGTATGTTTACATTCGAGTTACCTGCAGCGTCTCCAATAATATTATATTGACTCCTTGCGCCTCAATTTTGAAACGGGAATAATTTTTCTATTAATTTTTTACACTTTAAAAAATATTCATTCATAAAAATTCAATTTTATTTTTTGTTTTTTTTCGATCTTGGATATATATTCATTCATAAAAATTCAATTTTATTTTTTGTTTTTTTTTCGATCTTGGACATATATTCTTTGTTTGTAAAATCTGATTATTTGAATAATTTTGTAATCAAAGAAAAGTTACAAGAATATTTTTTTGTTTTTAGTAGTTTCAGATGGGAAGGGTGGGGGGATGTGACTTCGGTAGTGCGCGGTAGTTTTTCGAAAATTTTTTCCATCGCGTGTGTTGTGATAGTGTCATCATTGTTTTCCTGGAACGAGAAGGACACAGACTACTGACACAAATAATTGTAAATTTCTCTTAATATAATTACTAATTATCTTTCAAATTCCGCTTGGTTGAAAATAAATAAGTAGGAAAATTTTGAATTTTTTTCGAAAATCCTGGTAGAGTGAATTTTTACTTTTCTAGTGAAGAAAATTTTTAAACGTACAATTTTTACTGATTTATTGAATTTTGAATGTAATTATTCAAAACATTGCATACGTAGGACTTGTATAAAAATACCCTATTAAATTTTTGGCCCTTTTTCAACAATTTATGATAATTATTTTTCGTTTTGAAATTCTCTCGCTTATATTTATTTTATGTATTTTAGATAATGATTATACATTTAATTTTATATATTATATACAGGGTGTTTAAAAAGTATGGAAACGGGCAAATATTTATTTTTGAATAAATTTTTGAATTTTTGAAAAAAAAAATAATTGAAACAAAAAGTAATAGGTGTAAAAAATGTATTTGGTTGAATAAATTATTATTTAACATAATAAAAATAAATTTTTTACACTTAATACTTTTTGTTAATATTTAAATCGTTTGAAATTTTCGAAAAGAAAAATAATTGAAACAAAAAGTAATAGGTGTAAAAAATTTATTTGGTTGAATAAATTATTATTTAACATAATAGAAATAAATTTTTTACACTTATTACTTTTTGTTTCGATTATTTTTCTTTACAAAAATTTCAAAAGATTTAAATATTTGCCTGTTTTCTTTTGAAACAATTTTATATTTTTTAACACCCGGTATATCTGTAATATGTAATATGATCGCTTTTTGATTGAATGCGCCCTGGCGGGTAAGCAATGAAACTTACTGCCGGCAAGCGTCTCCTTCTTCGAAATTTGAGGAGTGGGGGTATATGGCCAGGAATGACGCTCCCGCATTCCGCCCACTAATCGCATTTTCCCTCTTTCCTCCTAATTTAAAATTTTTTTCCTTCGGAAAAATTTACCATATTCCAAATACTTTATATTTATTCATATAAAAGTGGAATATTTTAAGTCTAAGAGGAATATATACATCATATTGCTGGAAAATATATGAAAAAAAAAACTTTCAACTTTTTTTTCCCGATTTATTTAGAATTTTCGGTTCTCTTTGTGGAGATTTAGTTCGATTAAATGCTCACAGCGTGCCTATTGCCAGTGTACATGAGACATTTTAAAATCTGCTTCGCGTGTCGACGATCGCTGGGTATACAAACGTGGCATGCGTTCGTCGTGTTAGCGTGTAATCGTCGTCTAGTCGGGTATAGAGCGCAACGGGTTAAAAAGACGTGGAACCAAGACGGGGCTCGAAACAACGACGACAAAACCAGTGACGCCATAACGTCGACTCGATGCCGACTTTGCTTTTTAACCAGAAAACGACGAGCCTGTGCAGTAAAGGGTTGGGCATGAGAAGGAAACTTCTCGATTAGATCTACGGCCTCGGGGACTTTTCGCGATAAGGTGAACGCGCTCGTTCAGGAGCTTTCGTGTCGAACAGCCCCTTAAACCTTTTGCACACACACACACACACATTTATATGTATATATACTTTGTCACATTGCTTATACTACACCACCTTAAATCCAAGGGTTGCTACCACCTTGCAACGTATTTAAAAAGCCGGATAAAAATATTACAACTTCTTGATTATACTCTTAATTTCCCAGAGGTCATTTTTTTTCTAAATACCTCATCATATGAGTGCCGCTTGTGTTCGAAATTTAATACTTGTACTTAAAACGATAAATCTTCGAGGAACAGAAAGAGGTTGTTTGATCCATGTACTAATCGAATTCATAAATTCCTTTTGATAATGAATTTTTTACTTATTAACCCTTTCGTGTCTGCTCTACATTTTTTTTTTCTTAATTATTTTTTTTACCTCTGATAAAATTTAATTTCTTTTTAGAACCCATTGTATTCAATTAAATTTTTTCTTAGAGTGACTTATTTTTAGTATAAAAAATTTACAAAAGAAAAAATTGAGTCGTTTGATTTGGGACAAAATTTACATTCAAGCAAAATAAACTTGCATTTTTCCTTTAAAGTGTTTTAATTTCGAGTTTAATTTGATTGAGAGATTTTAACACGTATGTGTAATAAATAGTTATTTCTGAACTTAATGTATTAGTTTGACCTGGTTTTTGAAAATATTTTCTCGCAAATACATTGGCTCAATATTGAATATTATTTTCGTATTTGACCAACAATAACAATATTGGAAAATCCTAATATTATTTTGTATAAAATGTTATTCGGACGAAATAAAACAATAGAACTGTATCGGAAGCAATGACAAGGGATGGATTTCATTGGAAACGGATTTATATATCTGTTTTATGCTTCATATATATATATACTTGTATTAAATATAAAAATGAAGAACAGCGAAATCAATGCATATCTCGTTATTGCAGATGACAATTCTACTGTTAAAATTTATTATTGAGAGAACAAGAATTCACGTTAGTTTTTATACGGATTTTTAGAAAAATATATGAATTTTTAAAATACCTAGCAGAAAATTAATTTATCCATAAATAAATATTTTTTAATATAAAAATTTTTCTATTTTACTGACCAATATATTTTTTATTGTAGTTCCTGTTGAGCCATGTAAATGGTGAAAATAATTAAATTAAATTTTTTCTTAATTTTTTTTTTTAAACAAATTTCTTTCATGGTCCAAATGCTAAATAATTTAAAAAAATTTACACTAACAAAAATTAAGGTCTTTAAAAAATAACACTTAATATTTTTCAATAAAATATTTTATTGCATTTTTATTAAATTTTTTTTTGGTATTAAAATATAAAAGTAAGGAATTAATTTAATAAAATAATTCCAAAGAATACTTTATTAAGAAAAGTCATAATATTAAAATATCAAATTTCAGAAATTTGTTTTCATTTATGGAAAAATGGAGGGAAAGTAATTTAAAGAAAAAAGAAAAAATTGTCAAATATAAAATATAAGATTTTCCGTTTTCATTGAATAATATTGGAAGCTTTTAGTGCACATTTTTTTTCATTTGAAAAGCTTCCAATTTCAAACAGCTTCGACTTTAATGTCCTCTGTAGACTACAGTAAACGAAAATATAGAAGATACGTCAAATAATACTATGTATCCTAAAGGCACTGTTGCATTGGATGTTTATTGTTTTCAAATTCAACAGAGAAAAGAAATATATATACGTAGTTTTACAGAGTTCTTTTTTTTTAATGCGACAGTTTCCAGTTGAAAAATTGTCTTGAAAAATATTTTAAATTGAAAATAATAAGTTTATTCCAAGGACGAAAGTTTCTAAATTTCTCTTGTTCAATTTTAAGGATTAATGAAAAATAATTTCAAAATTGAACAAAGTCAAAATTGCTTTAAATTTTTCTTTCTTTCTTATTTTCAAAGAGAACTCTTTCTAATTTGCTATACAGTGGCGTAAAAATAAAGAAAGGTCGATTAAACATTATAATGAAACTAATTAATTGAAACCTTAAAGTTTAAATACCTAGAATTTTATTTAATTTAAGCCTCTAATTAAAATTTACCCCGCTGAGTAAAATCTAATCTGTAATTAAAATTTATTCTCTTAATTAAAATTTTAATTGTTTAAAGTCAGTTATTTCGAAGAATGTGAAAATTAAATAGTTGAAAATCTCAATGAATGGTCTTTAAAAATATATACGGAAACTGTCAATTTGATTTTCGAGTTCTTGGCTGATTGCAAAAGACTAATTCTTTTGGGAAATGTCACTTTAAACTTAAAAGTATCAAATTAATACCAAAAGTATCAAATTGATTCCAAATTTTTGGATCAATTTGATACCAAAAGTATCAAATTGATCCAAAAATAATAATAATACCAAAATAAAATTCCAATTCCAAATTGTCACTGTAAACTTAAAAGTATCAAATTGATACCAAAAGTAACAAATTGATCCAAAAATTTTGAATTTTATTTTGGTATCAATTTGATACTTTTAAGTTTACAGTGGTGATGAAAAAAGAATTGTCGCTCGATGTTTGAAAAAAGTTTTCTTTGCGCGCAAATTATTCAGCGTAGAAAACATTGATCACCACATTGTATCGATTATTATTATTATTATTATTATTATGTATAGAAAAAGTAGTTTTGTTATAAAGAAAAGATATATATTAAAGGTGCGTGTCTATGACGTGGTGTGTATATATGTGTGTATACGATCTCGCGTTTGTTAATACGACGTTAATTCGACGGCATTACAGTCAAGCTACTGCCAAGTATTTTCAAGCCGCTGCCCAACGACACGCGACTGAATTTAAATCCCAACTCGACTCTCTGAGCAATATACCACCAACTATACTTGTTTCTCCACGTTACCATACAATTTTATACAAAGCAATTCCTTATACATTTCAAGAGGGGAAAATATCCTTTATGGTTAATTACTAGTCATTCAAGACTAATTCTATTCCACGCACATGGATAAAACGTTGCATCAGGATTTTTTTTTTGGTTAAAAAAAAAAAAAATTACGTTATCGATTTATTTTCTTAAACATTACACATCTTTTTTCCTCTTATTTTTATAGCCTACACTTTATTTATTATATTATGTATTAAAAAAAAAATGTTACATGAAAAAAATTCTTGGTTTTTTTAAAATTTTCTTTATTGGAAAAATTCTTGGCATGGAAATTGTTTTTTACGATTGAGCTGAGCGTGCGGAATTCTTTGTTTGGAATTTTAGTATACATATGATATTTTTCTGAAACATATATACTCTCTGGAGTTTTGTTCCCTCTAAATCAGAATTAGACATTAAGGTTTTTTTTGTAAAAATCGCTTAGGTATTTAATTGTTAGAATAGAAAAAATTAGTTTCTTTAAATAAATATTTGGTTTGAAAAATTTTGCGAATGGAAATTTCGGTTGAAAGATAAAACAAAATAACCAATCGAATTTTTGTTGTTATTTCAACTTTACTTGCATTGATTCTAATATTTAAATTTAAATTAGTAAAAAATTTGAACTTTAATTTGAATTCGTGACTAACTTTTTGCTTCTAAATTAGTTAAATTTTTACTAATAAATAGTTAAAAAGTTCCTACTAATTAAATTAAAATTTTAACTAAATTTTTAACTGTATTTTAATTTTAACTCATTCAAAAGTAAATACAGTCAGGAATTCAAATTCAAGTTAAAATTTTTACTAATTCAGATTTAGAGAGTAGCAAAATATTTTCTTTTTGAAATAGTAATTTTGATAACAAAAAAAAAAAAAAATGAAAAAAATAGTACATTTCTTTATTTTCTTTTTTGAATGGGAAGAATAAAGTAACAATTTATCTACATTTCGTGTATGGTAGTACATCAGGAGATAGGATCATTAAAAAGAATTTCAAATTAAATTCGTTGACCGACTTCTTTTTAAAATGTGAAATAAGATTTCGTCTTTTGATCTCCTGGATGGGAGTGTATAAATAAAACCCCTAACAACCCCCTTAGAAATACAAAAATCTTTGAAATTCCACAGAGTCTTTTCTCTGGGCCAGAGATAATTTAAATGTACAAATATCTGAAATTATAAGTATCTTGGCTTGGGGGAAAAATTGGTTTTCTTTTCTAAAAGCACTGTATCATTATGGTTATTAATTCTCTGTATATATTATATCAAAATGAGCGCTTTTAAAAGAGAGAGAGAGAGAGAGAGAGAGAGGAAAAATTAATTTTCAAAATGGAAATTCGTATTATAGCAGTTAGCTTCATATTTAATCCATATTCTTTTATAAAAACTGTATTTAGTTTTTATAATAACAGGTAGGGGAAAGTGGTCCTAAGTTGGCACTGTGGGTAAAGTTGGCCCCCCAGAGTTATTTTATTATTTATTATTATTATTTTGTACCATGACATTTTAGTATCACTGTTATAATTTATATGAGTGCCTACCAAGATGTTATACGATGCAAAAATAATTATTATTAATAAATAATAATAAATAATATAATAACTCTGGGGGGCCAACTTTACCCACAGTGCCAACTTAGGCCCACTTTCCTCTATATTATTTATAATTTAGAAAAATATAAACTTACCCCCCTCCCTCCCTTCTAGTAATATTGAATTGTAATCGAAATTCAATTAAACAGTGTGAATAAAATAGGTCTGCTTTTTTCCCCCTCGTGTTTTGAAAGGAAGGAAGGCGCGAGTGCATTACGATTGTGTGTAAAATTCGTTGGGCATGCCTGGCAGTAAATTGAATTTGTAATTTCGTCCCAATCGAAATCGAGACCGGCCACCCGGTGCTTGTTATATATGTATCGCCACGGTAAATACATTGGTAGACGTGTTTACGCGTAACTGGATTTTGGCTGTGCGAGAACAGCCCGTTTGTTGCTGATCGAATTGTAAAGGGATTTCTCTCCTGTTACACCTCAAACATGCGAATCTTAACCTAGGGCAAGTTTACAATTCGAGGTCTTCAATTGTTGAAACTCTCAGCACTCAAACCACGTTCACAACTAACAGAGCTCCTTTCGCCTATGTAATTATTCAAATAGATTTAATTGCGTCCCATTATCTCTTCACTGTCATCATTATTATCATATACAACTTTAAATTATACATTACAGTATTTAGACGAAATTGTATATATATATATATATATATATATATATATATATATAGGGATTTATTTTTCTTGCCTCTTAGTTTACTGATGTCTGACTGTAAATTACTATTTCTACAGATGGAAATATTACCGGCTTGAATTGATTTTAATGCAGGAAATGGAATATGGGGGTAATTTTTATTAGTGCAATGGAGATGTTACGTTTGACTAAAACTGGTAATTAGTACTAATGTCTGACCAAAACTGGTGTTATCTACTGATTGTAGAATTAATAAAATTTACTTGCTTTCACTACTGACGGAAATTTAATTCGTATGACTTGCCTTGATATTTACTACTGAATTCACTAGAAACTTAATGTTGTGTCTGACCAATACTTGCTTCTACTACTAAGATAAAAATTTAATTTGTCTGACTAAAATTGATATTTGCTACTGAATTCACTAGAAACTGTGGAAACTTGTGTCTGACCAATACTTGCTTTTACTACTGAGAAAAATTCAATTTGCCTGACTTAAATTGATACTTACTACTGACTTCACTAGAAACTAAATGTTGTGTCTGACCAATACTTGCTTTACTACTGAGAAATAAATTTAATTTGCCTGACTTAAATTGATACTTACAACTGACTTCACTAGAAACTAAATGTTGTGTCTGACCAATACTTGCTTCTACTACTGAGAAAAATTTAATTTGTCTGACTTAAATTGATATTTGCTACTGAATTCACTAGAAACTGTGGAAACTTGTGTCTGACCAATACTTGCTTTTACTACTGAGAAAAATTCAATTTGCCTGACTTAAATTGATACTTACTACTGACTTCACTAGAAACTAAATGTTGTGTCTGACCAATACTTGCTTTTACTACTGAGAAAACTTAATTTAATTTTTCTGATCTATGTCGATACTAACTACTAAATAGACTGGAAACTAGAAAGTAGAGTCTGACCAATATTTGCTTTTACTACTAAGAAAAAAATTAATTTGCCTGACTTAAATTGATATTTACTACTGCAACAAATAGACTGAAAACCGAAGAATGTTGTGTCTGACTAATACTTGTTTTTGCTACTAAGACAAAAATTTAATTCGTCTGACTTCAATTGATATTTACTACTGAATCCACTAGAAACTGTAACAGTCTTTAGTGAATTCGTTGCAGTAGTAAATGTCATTTCAAGTCAGATAAATTAAATATTTGTCTAAGTGGTAGAAACAAGTATTAGTCATACAAAACGATCCAGTTCGTAGTGAATTCAGTAGTAAATATCAATTTCAATCAAACGAATTCATATAAACAAAATTAAGCAAACTCCCTAATTGATTTGTCTGACTAAAACTGATATCAACTACTGCGGCAAAAATTAAATTGATATAGTGACGCTATGTCTGATTAAAACTTGTAGTTACTACTGATAGTAGAATTTACAAGAATCTGTAAAACTCTTTGTATACCTAATACTTGCTTCTACTACTGCAAGAGAAATTTAATTTGTCTGACTTTAAAAGATATTTACTACTAAATTCACTACAAAGTCACTTTTGTTTGACTAATACTTGCTTCTACTACTGAAACAGAAACTAAATTTGACTGATTTAAATTGTTATTTACTATTGAAATCACTAAAAAATAATTTGTGTCTGACTGAGACTTGCTTCTACTACTGAGACAAAAATTTAATTTCGTCTGTCTTTAATAGATATTTACTACTGAATTCACGAGAAAGTAAATTGTGTCTGACTGTTACTTGCTTCTACTACTGATACTAAAATTTAATCCGTCTCATTTAAATTGATATTCACTACTGTGCCAAAAATAAAATACGTACACTTTATGTCTGGCTAAAACTGCCATTCATCACTGATAAAAAAATAAATTCTGAAATTTTTTGTCTGAGATTAACTGACTGTTACTACGAATACAAAATTTTCAAGAATTTGTAATTGTCTTTAATTTAAAAACCATTTTCTTTTAAATTTCCTAAGTTGTAAAGATATTTTTCTTTTTTTCAAATTTAGTTTCGTGCCTAGGCACTTACAGGGTACATGACATGTGCACTACTTTCCCGACCTGTAAAAAGGTGGTTATGTCATTTAGGCCGGTTTACAGTCGTGAAGTACGTTTTTCACAATACGATAAAATGCACCACATACACGGCACTTGTACCCTTTTTTTTATTTTTGCTCTTTTTTTCAATTCTAATGTTTACTTTCGCAAATTATGCACTAGAGGAATGAAAGTTAGTTACGTAGACAAACGTTCAAATATGTCAGTTATACTCTCCTCTACACATGAAAACTTATACATTTACTTGACATAATGACTGGAGTTTTCATTTGCTTTCATCTGCCCTGAGAATGTTTCCTTGGAAAAGAAATTGTATTCCTTGAAAGCACACACATATGAGCTTTCTCAGTTGATTAAAACATTTTATTGATTGTGAAAACAGTTTTACTTTGTCAGATATTTCCACATATGTGTAATTTGCCTATATTTTTTTAAGAGTAACTAAAATACTTTTCAATATTTTTTTCTCCTTTGAATTTGTTTTAGGATTTTTTTTTCTTCATTAATTCGATATATGATTTATTATCTTCTCAGGGAGTAAATTTTTTGTATTATTTTTTGTATTATCTGGAAAAATTATTTTCTATTTCGAATATTATTCAAGTAGATATTATTAGAACTCTGTAAATCTGAATTAGTAAAAATATTAACTAATTTGATTGTTTGAATTAGTGACTGACTTTTTGATTTTGAATTAGTTAAAATTTACTAAAAAATTAGTAGAAAATTTTTTACTATTTATTAGTAAAATTTAACTAATTCAAAAGTAAAAAGTCTGTTTAATTTAAATTACAGTTAAAATTTTTACTATTAAATAGTAAAAAAAAATTGCTACTAATTTATTAGTAAATTTTAACTAAAAAGCAAAAAGTCACTCAATACTCTCTACTCTCTAAATTTGAATTAGTAAAAATTTTAACTAATTTGAATTAGTGACTCACTTTTTGCTTTTGAATTAGTTAAAATTTACTAATAAATTAGTAGAAAAATTTTTTTTACTATTTATTAGTAAAATTTAACTAATTCGAAAGCAAAAAGTGAGTCACTAATTCAAATTAGTTAAAATTTTTACTACAGTGAAACCTCGATTATCCGAACTAACCTAGGCAAGGTCGGGTTCGGATAATCAAAAGTTCGGATAATAG
>JUFY01028724.1:0-11865 GCA_001855655.1 Leptopilina clavipes | reverse complement strand
AATGAAAAGTTTATCGTTACAATAATGAAACACATTATTTATCATTAATAAACAATTACAGTTAATTACCTTAATGATTCCAACTTTTTTTTACTATATACAAAGAACAAAACCTTTGGTGTGTTTTGTAGTCAGGGTACATATATTGACAATAATTATTAATAAACAATAAGAAATGTGAAAAAAGTATTTTTTTTCTTCCTCATTGCTTTGTTACCGTATTCAGAGCAGCTATTGAGAAGAACAGTGATATTTAGCATGCCAAATTCAAATTGTCGAGGAATAAAAGTTACATAGGGTAAATTTTACCCTACCTTACGCTCGCCGGGTTAATTATTTAATTTAATAATTTAATAATTATTATTTTTTTTTGCAATTAGAATTTAAAAAAAGGAAAAAAATACTATCTACATTATTTTTATTTAATAAATAATAATTTATTTATTTTATTTAATTATTTAATTTAATAATTTAATAATAAACAGTTTTTTATTAAATAAATAAATTATTAAATTTATTTATTTAAAAAAAAACTGTTTTCGATTCCTGGTGGTTATATAAAAGAAAAAAAATTTTCCCTACTTTTGATTTTTTATTATTATTTTGTTTTTTTTTCAGTACAATAGAAAAGATAGCGAATGTCTTTTTTTGTTTCAGGTTTTGCCACCCTGGAAGGCAGCCAAACAGGGGAGTATGTCTTTTAAAATTCGTACCAACGAACCGAATGGCTTGGTCATGTACAGCAGAAGTGGAGCGCTGAGTCGGGTGAGTGCCTTCATGTTATACTCTTTCCGTTCACCTGAATAAGGGATAATGCACGAAAGCAAGATATTTTCGTTTTTTTTTTTTTTTTTTTTTTTTTTTTTTTTTTGTTATTTTTTTTTCCTTTCTTTATCAAAGAAAATATACCATATTCCAGAAAATGAAAAATTCTCAACATTCTTTCTCTATTCGTTCTTCTTATGTATAAATATATATGAAAATCAAATACACATGAAACAATATTATTTTTTGCAAAATAAAGTTGACTTGAAATTTGAATTCAAGAAAAACGAATGGAAAAAAGTGGTGGGGGAATTTTTCAATTTTCCAAATTTATATTTTTTATTATTATATTTAATATTTTGTTGCCTTTATTTATTTATTTTATTTATTTATTTAAAAAAAAATTTCATCAATATCGAGAAACTTTGTAAACAAGTCTCAAAAGTCGGTAATGTAAATGTCTACAAAATTTTTTTAATTTAAATTCAATAATTGTAATCAAGAGATCTAGTTAAAACCCTCAATAAGTGAACGACACAATAATTTTGAATAAAAACCTCATCAATATCGAGAAACTTTGTAGACAAGTCTCAAAAGTCGGTAATGTCAATTTCTGCTTGAAATTTTTTATTTTAATTCGAAAATTATAATCAAGGCGTCTAGTTTAGACGCTCAATAAGTGGATGACACAATTATTTTTTTAAAAAACTCATTATTTTCGAGAAACTTTGTACAAAAGTAGTTTTGTAGTTTCAAAAGTCGGTAATGTCAATTTCTACTAAAAAATTTTCATTTAAATTCGATAATTATAGTCGAGAGATCTAGTTAAAACTCTCAATAAGTGAACGAGACAATAGTTTTGAAAAGAAACTACACAAATTTCCGGAAACTTCGTAGACAAGTCTCAGAAGTCGGTAATGTCAATTTCTGCCAAAAATTTTTCATTTAAATTCCAAAACCACAATCGTGGCATCTAGTTCAGACCCAAAAAAACAAATAAATGACACAAAAATTTGGTAAAGACACAAATAAACATTAACGATTAAAAAAAATATATATCGTATTTAAAAAAAAGTAAATAAAAAATTGTGTATAGTCCGATATTTAAATTAAAAAAAGCAATAGCGTAAATTAAAGTCGTTTACTTGAGTTGTTTCAGCGAAATAAAAACTTGGTGGAAAATCGATTTGGAGCAATAAAATGCAATCAAGCGGGCAACTCCAATCAGTACTTCATTTCTTTAATTTTTTGTGTATTTTTTCTTTTCTTTTTTTTTCTTAAGAGAATAAAAGTTTGTACAATTTTACCAAACGAAAAAGAAATTGGCAATTCTAGGCGCAATTAATTTTTTTAACAAGTGAAAAAATGAAAATTACAAAAAAGAACTAAAGTAGCACTTTAAAAAAAATAATTTTTTTTTTGGGAAATAACGAGCTTTCAAAAAGTCGATGCAAAATACATTTTTTTGCAACGCGCGTAGTACAAACTAAATACATGAAAGTTCCTTGGCAACTGTAATTCAATTATCGAGACACAATTTCCCCTTCGACCTCCAACATTGAAATGAAACGAGTCGCTTTACTGTCATTTTCCCGAGGTCCTTTTTCAGTTTTTAATTCCCTGCAAAGTTTAATTAGAGAGCCTTTAATTGCTTCGTCATTAAACGATTTTCCCCTCACTATTTATCACAAATCTAATGCGCAAATTCATTGTACAAGTGGAAAACAACATTAAATTTAAAATGAAAGAATTGTGTATTTTTTTCTTGAAATAAATTTTCTTTATTACGGCAGATATTTTATCCATTTGATTGGAAAACTTTTCGAAAATTCATGTTTTTAAAAAATAACTTTAAAATTATTGTAAAAATTGATTTTTGAAATTTGAATTTCGCGCCCTTTGCAAAAGAAAAATTTTCAGCGCGAAATTCAAATCGGTATTTCTTGTTTCTCTTAATTTAATTAATTAATAAACTTTCATTTTTCAATTTTCCAATTTTTCAGCCGGACTTGTTTGCTTTTGAAATTTTAAATGGTCATCTGTATCTTCATACCGATCTGGGAAGTGGGCCAATCAAGGTAAAAGCATCAAAAGCTCGTATGGATGATGGTGTTTGGCACGAAGTGGCTTTTCGTCGTGTCGATAAAGAAGGACGACTCACAGTTGATCAAATTCCAATTGAATTTCGTACACCAGGTAAAGTAACAACAAGAAAAAATTAATAATACAAAATTTTGGTTTTTGAAAGTTATTCTTAATTCGGAAAATATTGCTTTTATTCTTGAAAACAAGATATTAATTTGTATCATTTACTATCCGGGAACAAAGTTCCTTTATTACCGACTACTGATCGATAATGTCAAATTCTACCGAGAATTTCTTAATTAAATCGAAAACCATAATCTAGGCATTTAGTTTAGACGCTATATAATAAGTAGATGCCAGGAATATTTTGGAAAATCTAATGTATAAATTTTGAGAAACTTTGTAGACAATTCCCAGCAGTCGGTAATGTCTATTTCTACGAAATATTTTTCATTTAAATGTGGAAATTATAATCAAGGCCAAAATAGTATAGAGCCAAAATAATTTAATGACACGTAAATTAGGTAAAGAAAGCTTATTAGTTTTAAGAAACTTTGTAGGCAAGTCTCAAAAGTCGGTAATGTCAATTTCTACAAAAAAAATTTATTTAAATTCGGAAACTATAGTCGAGGCATATAGTTTAGACTCTAGATAAATGAAATGCATAAAAATGCGGAAAAAACGACTTCTAACTTTTGAGAAACTTGGTTGACAAGTCTTAATAGTCGGTAATGTCAATTTCTACAAAAATTTTTTCACTTAAATTCGGAAACTACAGTAGAGGTATGTAGTTTAGACCCAAAATAAATGAAATACACGAAAATGAGAAAGAAACGACTTCTAACTTTTGAGAAACTTGGTTGACAAGTCTTAAATGTCGATAATGTCAATTTCTACAAAAATTTTTTCACTTAAATTCGAAAACTATAGTCGAGGCATCTAGTTTAGACCCAGAATAATTGAAATACACAAAAAATGTGAAAAAACGACTTCTAACTTTTGAGAAACTTCGTAGAATAAAAGTTTATCATAACAAAATGTAATTTTTATCGTTTGAAAAAAATGTCACCTCGAAAGAAATTTAAAAACATAAAGTATAGTACAATTTGATACCCCGCGGGCTAAAATGAAAAATATTTATATAGAGTCGTAAATATGATTTATTTAGAGTTTACATTTTTTTCTTTTTCTTTCTTTTTTTTTCTTTTTATTTTTTTTTTTTTGCTTTAAAAATGGGGTTGATGGGAAGGGGTGAATACTGAATATGGTAACATATATGTGGTGCTTTATCACTTACGCGGTTCACGAGTAAATCCTGTAGCCTTTACCTCAGGCACAAATAGCACAGAGGAAGCGAATTCGCGGTTTGCGATCATAATTCATTGTTACACACTCGAGAACACTTATGCCACACCAGCCAACCATTTTGTGCCCAGAATGATGCCGTATTTTACCAAAGCACCTGACAACGAATCCGCCGTAAAAAAAACAAGAAAAAAAAAATTGAAAAGGGCAGATTTTTTTATTTATTTAAATTTAAAATACAAAATTCCACAAATTTTTTTTTAATTTTTAAACTAATTTGAAAGAAATATTTTCTAAAAGAATTTATTTTTCCATGTATGGTAAATTTTCAAGGATGGATAATTTGAAAATTTTTAATATTCACAATTTGACGTCAAAAAATGTAAAAAAAAAATATTCAAACAAAATAGAAAATATTTTCCTACAAATAGAAATGAATCAAAAAACAATGAAAATTAAGAATAAAATTTGGAGCGATTAAATATAAATTTTGCCTTTAAAAAAAGAAAAATGTCAATTTGTTTAAAATGTTTTCGGTGTCAATTAAATGAAAAAAAATTGCATATTTAAATCAGTGATTGAAACTAAATGTAGAGGAAAATCGTTTTTACCCGAGATTGACTTTTGTTATTCCAGTCAATTTTAGACTTGCCTTCTATAATATTTACTCAGAGACTCACGAAAAAGTTTCTTTTACCTCGATGAAAACCGATTGAACAAACTCGTATGCGCAACAGTCGCAAAAAAAAAGAGAGATAGAAAATGCAAATTTCCAGGAATGACGAAAAAGTGAAAGAAACTTTTTTCCAACATATTCATTAAAATACTTCAATTTTTTATTAATTAAATAATTTTATTTTTTCATCATTTTTTAATATCAGAAAGAATGAAATGAAATTTTTCTCTTTAATATTAGATAATAATTCGAACAAATAATAATGAATAAAGAATACATTTCATGTTTCTCGTGATTTCATTTCTTTTTTTTTTTTTATCTGTCGAGTGTGAATTAAAATATTAGATAATAATTAAAGAAAAATTGATTTTAAAAGAGTCGGTATGAAAATTTAAACTAATTAAATAGAATTCTGAAAAAGAAATTAATTAACGCGAAAGACATGAGTCAGAAAGAAAGTTATTAATTATAAAGGGAAAATATATTGACGTTAAATAAATGGAGGCAATAAATGACAGTAAATAAATTGGAATATAAAATAATGAGAGCAAATTAATCAAGTTATGACAATTATTAAGAAAAAAAATAAGTAAAAAATAAAAAACTCAAGTCTAAATAACTAGAAGAGTCAAAATAATAATAACGATAATAAAAATAATAATTATTATTGTTAAAAAAAAATTATTATTGTTAAAAAAATTATTATTATTGTTAAAAAAAATTATTATTATTTTATTATTAAAATCATCGTTATTATTTTTACTATTCTTGTTAATAATAATTATTAACATTACAATTTTCCATTCACTATAGACAAATACAATTAATAACAATTTTAGAATAAAATTTTATTTAAATTCTATTGCAATTTGTTTTTTGAAGAAATTTTCGAAAAGTGTCGCCCAAAAAGAAAATTAATAACTAATTATTGACGGATTTTCGAATATATATATATATACGACGGCAGGAACCCGTAAATTTTTGATTAACGATAACCGATTAAACGCTCTTTGAACTCAACAAACAATGTGATTTATCAGAATCACTCATCCATGAAGTGAAATGAAATTTTCTCTCTTCCTCGCGAATTTATTTTGGTCATCGTTTTACGCTAAAGTGAGAAATTTCGTCAATGATTATCACCCACGAGCGATTTAATTAATTTCAATTTGTTTTCGTACATTTCAAAAGAAAATGGAAATTTCAATTTTACATGTATCATTACACGGATCTTTGATTTTCATTTTCAAACTAGATTTGTCAATATAAATCAAAAACTATGGTTATTTTATTTATATTTTTATTTTTCATATATATATATATATGTATATCTATATGTATATATATGTATATATATATATAATTCATAAACGAAAAACTATTTTTAAGCTTTTAATTTAAAAAAAAAATGAGTTTAATAAAACAATTTTTATACATTAAATTATTTAATTTATTTATTGATTAAAAGATCTATTAATTGATTGATTGATAATTGATTAATTGCATAATAGATCAATAGGTCAATTATTTAATTAAAAATGTAAAAATAAATTAACTAATGACGAATAATTGGTAAATTGATTGATGGATTAATTGCTAGATCGATCGATCGATCGATTAACTGATTGATTTGGTCTATAATTTGATGGATTGATTAAGTAATTAATTAATAAATGGATACGTGAATCGATAAATTGATTAATTAGTAGATTGATTGATTGATTGACTGATTGATTGAGCGATTGGTTGATTGATTGATTGACTGATTGATTGAGCGATTGGTTGATTGATTGATTGATTGATTGACTGATTGATTGAGCGAATGGTTGATTAATTGATTGATTGAGTGATTGATTGATTGAGAGTTTGGTTGATTGATCGATTGATTGACTGATTGATTGAGCGATTGGTTGATTGATTGATTGATTGACTGATTGATTGAGCGATTGGTTGATTGATTTATTGATTGACTGATTGATTGAGCGTTTGGTTGATTGATTGACTGATTGATTGATTGAGCGATTGGTTGATTTATTGATTGATTGATTGACTGATTGATTAAACGATTGGTTGATTGATTGATTGATTGGTTGATTGATTGATTGATTGATTGATTTATTTATTGATTTATTGATTTATTAATTGATTGAGCGATTGATTGATTGATTGATTGATTGATTGATTGATTGATTGATCGATTGATTGATCGAGCGATTGATTGATTGATTGATTGATTGATCGATTGATTGATCGAGCGATTGATTGATTGATTGATTGATTGATTGATTGATTGATTGATTGATTGATTGATTGAGCGATTGATTGATCGGTAGAACAAACAATTTGATTTCAATCATAAACGGAAATTCATTCTTTTGAAAATTAATTAAAAATGTATTTCGTGACTATTTCACTGTTGAAGGAATGAGAGATAAATTTATGTTTATAAATGAATTTTGCCGTTTCTGTATGTATAGCAAATATATATATATATTGAACTATCACGGAATGTTCGGGAAGCTGCGATAGGAAATACTGACACAACGAGGATGGAGTTTGTGGGTTTATTAAACCGATAAATAAACAGTAAGCAAGTTCTGCTTGACGAGATCGTTTCTGCCAAGTCGTCAAATTATATGCGCAAACTTTGACGAAACCCCCCCCCCCCCCCCCCAAAATCCCGGGCACTTTTCAAGCCATGTCAGCAGAACCAGTCAAAGTTGCATTCAGTTTCGAGATGTTGCACCGCACCAAGTCCTCCTCGTTGGCTATAACTTATATATGTATGCCAATTTCTCCGCAACGGTAATCGCACGTTGCATCGATCTTGCATAGGGACAAAACTAATCCTTTTTCTTCCAACAAATCCAATATCAATTCTTTTTTTTTTTTATTTCAAAAACTTTTTACACTTTTGCCGATTTATGTTTATTTGCGGGAAAATTCTTGAAACAATCCTTCTGGACTTTTTTTGCTTGGAAAAAAAAAATTATTCCCTCAAGGGGAATCGAACTTGAGACTTTACTTTCATTATTACTGTTGGGCACTTAACCACAAAGCTAAATACTATCACAAGAAGATTTTTTTTTATCTTTACTTTAACTGAAACAAAAGTCTTTAAAGTGATTATAGAAGGAAAATTAAATTTTAAAAAAATCAATTTTTGGTAAATTCTAAATTAAAATTCCCGTGGAAATATTTTTATTGCAAAAGAAAATTGTCTTTGTTTTTTTTTTGCGTAAAGAGAAGATACACTTTTTTCGATGGCAAATTATTATTATTACAGAATAAAGAAAAAAGTCATTGAACAAATGGTTCCTAATAAATTGTTTTTAGGAATGCTGCTCGTTTCAAATTTCATGTATTGTTGCGAATGGTCGTCGTCAATAACAATATTTCATTCGGCGTTGCACGAATCCCAATTTATCAGACGATGACAATGCCCCTTTTGAATTCTCCCGCTTGATCCACCTTTCCATAAATTTATTATCTACTGCATTGTATTTCTCAATGAATGATTTTAGTAAATATCCCGCACTCTCAATTGTTATATTCTGAAAAGTAATTAAATATCAAAAAAAATAAAATGAAATAAAATTTAAAAAAAAAAAAGACAATCCACTCTTGTCAATTTTGCATTTATACATTTGACGAAATTTTAAAGACAAATTACATTTTTAGATTGGAGATTTTTTTTTGTCCCTTTTAGAATATTCATTTTTTTCATATATTTTTTCTATTTTTTTTTTTTTTTTTTTTTTTTTTTTTTTGTTAATAAAGTAACAGGGAAAAAATTTTATTTAC
The DNA here is from genome assembly GCA_001855655.1 of Leptopilina clavipes. Taxonomy (NCBI): domain Eukaryota; kingdom Metazoa; phylum Arthropoda; class Insecta; order Hymenoptera; family Figitidae; genus Leptopilina; species Leptopilina clavipes. The sequence continues at coordinate 3,230 of JUFY01028724.1, read as the reverse complement.
GGTAGAAAAATAGATGAAATAAAATACTTGGTTAATATTATGTCATATTTTCCAACAATTTTTTATTAATTAATTTAATTAATTTAATTAATTTAATTATTAATTTAGAAAAATTTCAATTAGGAATTGATTGATTAAATAATTGATTTATTTTATTTATTTAATCGAAAATGGAAACGCCCAGGCGAGTCTTATTGGCTACTTGCGAATGTAACGAGACGACGATTGGCTCTCGTTCCGTGACCTTGATGAGTGACCAATAGAATAAACACTAGAGGGGGAAAGTAGGCGTGTCTAGAAAGGCAGAAACGGTTTTCGCCTTCGTACCCTATTAAATATATTTTAGTGAATAATTCAAAAAAATATTTTTCAATATCGAATAATCATTCGATAATTAAAAATATTTTTTATTGTTATTGAACATTAATTATTGTTAATTTCTAGTACTATTAATTTCTAATATAATTATTATGAATTATCATAAATAATTGTTCACATTGGAATTTATTCTTATTAATTTTCTTATTCAATAATAAGAAAATTAATTTTAATAATTGAACGAAATTAATATAAATAATATTATTGTAATAATTTAATAATTAGTGGAAGTTTTTAATTTTTTGAATGAACAATTTTTTTTTGAAATTTTGTTATTAATGAAATATTTGTCAAATTTCTATTGTTTCAGGCGATTCAACGCAATTAGATCTTGACGGATTAATGTACATAGGAGGGGTGGGGGCCCCATTTGCACCCCTAACTGTTCCGCCAGTTTTATGGACCGGAACTCTTCGTCAAGGCTTCGTTGGATGCATGAGAGATCTTGTCATCAATAGTCAAGCTGTGGATATTGCCGGCTATGCTCAACAACAAGATTCAGGTAACAAAAATATATTTTTTTAACTTTAATTACATTTTTAAATATTTATTTAAATATTTATTTTAGTTTTTAATATAAATTCAATTTCTTAATTTTAATTTTAATTTTTTAATATTTATTTAAATTCAAATTTTTGACATAAATTTTATTTTTTATTAAAAATTAATTATCTAATCATAATTTTAATTATATTTATTTATTTGCATAATTAAGACAGATTTCTCCATTACCGACTGTAGGTTTTTGTACCACGGTCGGTAAGTAAATTCCCACTTATGCCTCCCAATATATATTTCTACCAAATTTCTCAAAATTTTTTAGTAATCTTTTGAAAATTTTGACAGTATTCGCTTATATTGTGTCTAAATTGAGTGCCACAACTATTTTTTCCGTAATTTGACTAAAAAAATTAAGACAGATTTCTGAATTACCGACTGTAGGTTTTTGTACCACGGTCGGTGGTCTAGTTCTAGTTACAATTTATTAAATGAATCATTTAATTTATAATTGGGAAAAGCTTTTAAATTCCCTTATTAGAAAAAAAAAATTCTAGAAAGTTGAAATTAAAATTTCTATTTTTCGAAATAGATAAAAAAAAAATTGTCCGAGAACAAAGAAAATTGATAGAACTTTTTTTTATTTGAAGGACTAATTAATTAAGATTGCTTAAGATAGATAATTTATGGTGACACTGTGAATCTATTTTATCGTTTTCCATTCCACTTCAAAGTTTCCTGGCTTTCTCGATGCACACACCCTCTCCTTCTCCCTCCACTCTCGCTCCATTCCTATCACGAATAGATTCATTTTACACAAAGACACTCCTTCCCCTTTCTTTTTCATTTTCGTGAAATGAAATTGCCTAATTTTATGTCCAGTCAAGTTTACAATCCTCCCGTACTTTATACTCGAGAGTTCTTGATTAAAATGGAAAATTACTCTGTATAAATGTTCCTTTTTCATTCTGTAAATAGTTTTAATTGTAATTTATCAATTTTATTGTTGGTATCGATTTCTTTTTCTGTTATTAGTATTTTTTCCATTTTTCTTTATCTTTGAATATATTTCACGTTTATTTAAAGGTTAATTTTCTTTTTTTGGAAAAATATTATCAATGTCTACCATTTTTCTCGAAGAGTTTAATATTTTTTTTTAATTTTCTTTTAGCGTTGGCTTAATTTAGGTGTCATCTGAGGACCTTCACTGTTATTTTTTAATTTAATGAAAAAAAACGTAGTTTTCTGTATTACCGACAAACGGTAAAACGTAATTTTTCAGCTATTTTTGAAGCCAAAAGGCAAAAAGTGAATAAAAACACTAATTTCAATTAACATTTTTCTTTATTAAATAAATAATGGATCGATTATTTATTTATTTTTTTGACACTTATAACTTTTGCTTCATTTTTGTAACAATACTAATTATACACTCTTGAGAATAACAAAAAAAAAAGAAAAAAAACCACAAGTGAAATGTGATGTATGTCATGTCGTGTATTTAACGAGAATTTAATTTATTTTACAGAAACGTCTGGTTTTACGTGAATTTATGATGTTATAAGTGACGTTAAAAACAGTTTTAGCAACTCTCGTAACTTTAAAACAATGATTTTCACAGTTTCCTTGTTTTTTTTTTTTTTATTTTATTTTCCTTGTGCAGGTGCTGTGAGACCAGCTTGTCATACACAATCTCCACATTGTTCGTCACAGCCATGTATGCATGGTGGCCATTGTCTCGAAGGATGGAACAGATTTCACTGTGATTGCACGGGAACACCTTTCACAGGCGCAACATGCGGCAAAGGTGAATATAATTCTCTTTCTCTATGTTTTCAAAAATTCTACCTATACATTCTTTACGCTAACAAAAAAGTATTTCACTGTGAAAAAAATATATCATCCAATATCAAAGCAATTAAAAACAGTCTCACAAATTTTTCACAAAAGCTTGTATATATTTCTGGGATAAAAAAAAGTTACAAAAAACGGTTTTCATTGTTTTGCGAAACTAGTTTTTAAAAATCAAATAACAGCAAAAGGATTTCTTGTTTTTGGGTAAAACATCTTTTTTTTGCTCTGGTAGATGTAATTTATTAAAAATCAAAAATATCGACTGATGGTAAGGTAGAATTTATTCATAATATTCCATTTTTTAATTTTCTAGTTGGAAAAAAATTTTTTCAGTTCTTAAATCAAGGAACGCTTTTAAAATCTTGAAAGTAATCCATAGATTTTGAGATAAAACCTTAGCTGAATATTCTAATTTTTTTCTACCAAATTTCTCAAAATTTTTTAGTAATCTTTTGAAAATTTTGACAGTATTCGCTTATATTGTGTCTAAATTGAGTGCC
>JUFY01028722.1:0-11493 GCA_001855655.1 Leptopilina clavipes | reverse complement strand
TTTTTTTTTTTTTTTTTTTTGAAACAAGAAATTAGATTTGTTTGTTTACAAAATTTTTTTCAAACAAAATTTTTTGTTAAGTAAAAAATTAAATTTCAAAAAAGAATTTTTTAATTATATTCTGTGTTGATTCTGTAAGATTTTTTTGTCGTAAGCAAAATTTAAAAAAAAATGACTGAATAAAAATGCAAATTTTCAGGAAATGTTGATAAATTTATGTTTCCTTTTTTTATGAAATGAAAATTGAATTTCTTTTTTTTTCTATACCCTTTCTCGGTGCGAAGAACACGATAGGCTGTGATCATGAAAGAACCACGAGTTCGACGATGTTTCATTGTTGTTATATTGCGATATAGTCTGAGTTCTGCGCCAATTATCTGCTCTTCCGGTGGCACTTCCGAGACGTCAAACCAAAGCCTCTTCCCTCTCTCGTGCCTCACTCCAGGTACATGATGATCTGCAAAAAAAAATTTTCATTTCGTTTGAGAAATATTTCAATTATCATTTTTTACGTATATTTATTATGAAAGAAAACATAATTCTCTCTCGAGAATATAAAACAAAAAGCAATTTAATCGAAAAAGAAATAATACTAGGTATTTAATTCCGTTAAATGAAATTCAGCTAAAGAAAAAACAATTTAAATGCAGAAATTCTGATGCTAAATAAGAATTCTGCGGCAAAATAAATAATCGGTTAAATAGAGATTAACTTTCAAAACATAATTTGATGAATGAATATAAAAATTCTATGGTAAAAATTTTTAAATATGGAAATTCTGCTGAATTAACTTGCGGTTAATAATAGGAATTCCAGTAAAATAACAAATTCGTTTGAACAGAAATTCGTTAAAAAATAATTTAATAGATGAATGAAAATTCATGGTAAAAAACTTAAAATCCGAAAATTCTGCTAAATAAAAATTCGAATAATTATAGGGAATTCCGGTAAAATAAAAATTTCGGTGCGTAAAAAATTATACGCTAAATGGATTCTGCTAAATAAAAATTCGGTTAAATAATAAAGATTAAGTTAAAAAATAATTTGATGGATGAATAATAATTCTGGTAAAAAACTTTAAATAAAGAAATTCTGTTTAATAAACATATTCAGATAATTTGGACTTCCGGTAAAATGAAAATTCGGTGAAATAGAGATTCCGTTATAAGGTTGTATGAAAATTCAGTAAGAAAATTTTAAATAGAAAATCAGCTAAATAAACATTCGATTAATTTGGAATTCCGGTAAAATTAAAATTCTGGTAGAAACAAATTTTACTCTTAATGGATTCTGCTTAATAAAAATTCGGTTAAATAAAGATTGAGTTAAAAATAATTTGATGGATGAATAAAAGATAAAAATTCTAGGTAATAAAATTTAAATATAGGAAATTCTGCTAAATAAACATTAAGTTAATTTGGAATTCCGGTAAAATAAAAAATCCGGTTAAATAGAGATTTTGTTAAAAACTAATTTGGATAAATAAAAATTCATCAAGAAAACTTTAAATAGAAATTCAGCTAATTAAATATTCGATTAAATAGGAATTCTGGTAAAATAAAAATTCTGGTAAAAACAAATTTTACTCTTAATGGATTCTGCTAAATAAATATTATGTTAAATAAAGATTGAGCTAAATAATAATTTGATGGATCAATAAAAGATAAAAGTTGTAGGTAATAAAATTTAAATATAGGAAATTCTGCTAAATAAACATTCAGTTAATTTGGAATTCTGGTAAAATAAAGACGGTTTAATAGAGATTTCGTTATAAAATAATTTGGTTGTATGAAAATTCAGTTAGAAAACTTTAAATAGAAATTCAGCTGAATAAACATTCGATTAATTTGGAATTCCGGTAAAATGAAAATTCTGGTAGAAACAAATTATACGCTTAATGAATTCTGCTGAATAAAAATTCGGTTAATTAGAAATTCCTTTAAAAATAAATTTGGAGGAATAAAAATTTTGGCTAGACACTAAATATATAGAAATTCTGCTAAATAAACATTCAGTTAATTTGGAATTCCGGTAAAATAAAAATTCGGCTAAATAGAGATTCCGTTAAAAACTAATTTGGATGAATAAAAATTCATCAAGAAAACTTTAAAGTTTAAATAGAAATTCAACTGAATAAACATTCGATTAATTAGGAATTCCGGTAAAATGAAAATTCGGTTAAATAGAATTTCGGGTTAAAAATTAATTTAGTTAAAAAATTAGCGTTAAAAATTACGCTAAATAGATTCTGCTGATTGGAAATTCGATTAAAACAGAATTCCACAATAAAATGAGAAACAGTAAATAAATTGACAGAATTAAACACGCACGATTGCTGAAAATTTTTCCAAAATTTTTTTTCCTTTTTTTTTATGGTGAAAGAGTTTTGGCACGCGCTTGTTTGTCTGACTGGGACACTGGAACTATGGACAAATGTATATATGTGTACTCTGAAATGATTCACGGGAAGAAAGAGCATTAAAAGAAGAAGAAGAAGAAGATGAAGTGAAACAAGAAGAAGACAAAGAAGAAGATGAAGAAGAGAAGAGAACGAGGAGGAGGAGAAGAAAAAGAGGTTGGGGGAGTTTAAGGGACTCGAAAAAACAAAACCGTCTTGCTGCGAGCGCTCCGGGATGGTCCCAAGCTATTTGGACCACCCCGAGTGGGGACCAAAGCTCGTACGCTCGCGGCAATCAGGTGCCTTTGGAATGCGACCGTCCGAGAGAAACAAAACTAATTTTTATGCCCTTATCCACTTTGGAACAACATTAGGCATTACTTAGCCTCCCTGAGAAGCAAGTGGGTCCTCTGGATGCAACTCAAAAAGAATCGAGAGAGAGAGGGGACCATTTTTTTTTTTTTTTTTTTTTTCAAGAAAAAGAAGAGAAATCCTGTCGGCGATGAAAGTTTGAAAGAAAAGGGAGACGATTTCGTGCTGCGAATCGATCGCGCTCCATTTAGCCCCCTAGTTTATGCCTCGAAACGATCCGCATTATATAAATCAATACGTGCCAACTTTAGGCACGCGAGTTATCTTCACCATTCCTTCTTCTTTTCTTTCACCACCAAATGTGGTTTTTCTCAACTGTTTTTATTCCGTGTCATTATTTTTTTTCTTTCGAAACATTTTTCAATATTTTATAATTTTCCTTCTATTTTATTAAACAATAGATTTTTCTTTCTCCAATTCATATCAATTTATTTAGCCGAATTTATATTTACTCGAAAATAATTTATTTAACATTTTTTTTTTTTGCTAAATTTTTATTAAACTGAAGTATTTTTTCATCAATTTATATATATTTACAAATTTGATTATTAATTATTGATAAAATTTTCATTTAACCAAATTTCCATCATTTAAGCAATTTTTTATTTAACCAGAATTTCTTTTCAACAAAATTAAAATTCGGCTGAATGGATAAATTCGGTTAAAAAAAATAATATGATCAACAATTGAAAACTATGGAGAAAATAATGACGTTAAATTGAAATATTGATATAGAAAAATTCGTCAAAATTGGAATTCTCGAAAAATAAAAATTCGACATGAATGAAATTTTAGCAAAATAAAAATTCGACTAATGAAAAAATTGATAAAATTGGAATTCTAGTAAAATAAACATTTAAAAAAATGTACGTTCGAAGAAATTACAACAACAACATTCAACAAACAAAAAAAATTAGTCAAAATGGAAATTCCAGGGTAATGAAAATTCGGCAAAATTGGAATTTCAGCAAAATGGAAATTAGGAAAATTAGAATTCTCGCAAAATAAAAATGCATCTTGCGAAAAATTAACTGAATTATTTCACCGAATTTTCATTTCGCAGGAATTTCCAATTAACCGATGAATATTTATTTAGCTGAATTTTTCTATTTAAATTTTTTTACTAGAATTTTTATTAAAACCAAATTATCTGTTACCTGAATTTTTATTTTACCGGAATACATTTTATGTAACCGGAATAAATAGAAAATCAGCAAAATTGGAATTCTGGCAAGATAGAAATTAGAATAATTAGAATTCTCTTAAAATAACAATTCATTTAACGAATAATTCATGAAAATTGATATTCCAGCAAAATAAAAATTCGGCCAAATTGAAATTCTAGCAATAGAAATTAGGAAAATTAGAATTCTCGCAAAATAAAAATGCATCTTACGAAAAATTAACTAAATTATTTCACCGAATTTTCATTTCGCCGGAATTTCCAATTAACCGATAAATATTTATTTAGCTGAGTTTTTCTATTTAAATTTTCTCACTAGAATTTTTATTAAAACCAAATTATCTGTTACCAGAAATTTTATTTCACCGGAATACATTTTATGTAACCGGAATAAATAGAAAATCAGCAAAATTGGAATTCTGGCAAGATAGAAATTAGAATAATTAGAATTCTCTTAAAATAACATTTCATTTAACGAATAATTCATGAAAATTGACATTCCAGCGATGAATATTTATTTAGCTGAATTTTTCTATTTAATTTTTTTTACTAGAATTTTTATTAAAACCAAATTATCTGTTAACCGAATTTTTATTTTACCGGAATTCCTAATTAATCGAATATGTTTATTTAGCAGAATTTCTGTATTAAAAGTTTTAACTTTTTTTTATTGTTCAACGAAATCTCTATTTGACCGAATTAGACGCACAATACGATGAAAAATAAAGTTTATGGAAAAAATGCAAATTTTTGGAAATTAATATTTGAAGAAATGTTTAAAAATTCACATTTGGATATAGAGAGAGAGAGAGAGAGAGAGAGAGAGAGAGAGAGAGAGAGAGAGAGAGAGAGAGAGAGAGAGAGAGAGAGAGAGAGAGAGAGAGAGAGAGAGAGAGAGAGAGAGACTTGCGGATCTTCTATATGTAAAACATAAAAGTTGCTAATAACAGGAATGAATCGTCTGCAATTTTTTTTTCTCATGTTTCATTAGAATCTTTTTAGGCTTCACCCCCTTTGGTCAAAGTTTCTCTTTTCGACTTCATCCGCAATCTCCACCCACCGGCGTGGTTTAAATATATACAAAACGAACAAGTCGAAGAAGAAGACGTCGAACGTGAGTGCGGGCCACCAAGTTGAGACATTTTTACCTGCTCGCGGCTCCTCGGGACCGAGAAAGAGAGATATTGACTCATCTTCCTCTTGCCGAAGTAGAGGGGGAGGAAGAGGAGGAGATAAACGACCGAAACCAAACGCGAAAAGGACGACCCGGACTCGAAACCATCGGGGATAATAAATATATAAATATAATATATTTATTGTGACAAAAAAATTTTTTTTACAAATCAAAAATTTTATTCATAATTTGAATAAGACATTTTTAAATTATTAATTGCATCAGGCAATTTTTATTTTGCTAGAATTGTAATTATGTCAAATTTTCATTTGTCGAGAATTCAAATTTTATGGAATTTTCTTTATTCGAATTTTTATTTGGCGAGAATTCCAATTTTGCTCATTTCTATTTTACAAAAATTCCAATTGTGATGAATTTTCATTATTATAATTTTTATTTTCGAGAATTCTAATATTTCTAATTTCTATCTTACTAGAATTCCAATTTTGCTGAATTTCTATTTATCCGAATTTTCATTTTGACGAGTTATTCGTTAGAAAAATTTTTATTTTGCGAGAATTCAAATTTTCCTAATTTCTATTGCTAGAATTTCAATTTTGCCGAATTTTTATTTTGCTGGAATTTCAATTTTCATGAATTATTCGTTAAATGAATTGCTATTTTAAGAGAATTCTAATTATTCTAATTTCTATCTTGCCAGAATTCCAATTTTGCTGATTTTCTATTTATTCCCATTACATAAAATGTATTCCGGTAAAATAAAAATTCAGGTAACAGATAATTTGGTTTTAATAAAAATTCTAGTAAAAAAATTTAAATAGAAAAATTCAGATAAATAAATATTCATCGATTAATTGCAAATTCCGGTAAAATAAATATTCGGTTAAATAGAAATTATGTTAAAAAATAATTTGAATGAATAAAAATTAAGCAAGAAAACTTTAAATAGAAATTCAGCTAAATAAACATTCAATTAATTAGGAATTCCAGTAAAATAAAAATTATAGAAGAAAAAAATAGAAATTGAGTTTCAACTAAATGAACTGAATAACAGTTAATTAAAAAATAATTTGGATGAATAAAAATTCTGGTAATAACTTTAAATGTAGAAATTCAGCTAATAAATAAACATTCGGTTAATTAGGAATGCCGGTATAGAATAGAAATTTTTATGGAAATTAATTTTACTGTTTAAAAAAGGATTGTTCTTAAATTTTAATTCTGCGATTGAATTCTGTTAAATATTGTAACAAGAAATAAAGTTGCCGCGCACATCTGGCTAATATCGATAGCAATCAATGAAACAATATCAATTAGTATAAAAGAACGTTTACGATTTTTATCGCGCAGAAAGAAGCAGAATCTATTATTTAAAATAATAACTTCCAGATGCGATTAATTGGAGGCACACAACTCATTTTTTTTCCTTTTTTTTCCTAAATCAAAATCATTAGTTCAGTAAAACCTGAATTGACTGGAATTATTTTGGCAAATTTTTACTATCGAAGTAAATTTTATACTAATTTTATGAAAATGTCTCGTAATTTTTATTACACTTTCGAAGTAAATTTGACTAATTTTATTAAAATCTGTATCCAAAATAGTGAAATTTACTCCGGAAACAGTAAAAATTGTCGAAAAAAATTTTTTTTATTTCTGCAGTAAGTTTTACTATTTCCAAAGTGGTAAATTTTATACTAATATTATATTAAAATTTGTTTCAAAAATAGTAAAAATTTCTGGCAATTTTTATTATACTTTCGATGTAAATTTGACTAATTTTATTAAAATTTGTTTCGAAAATAGTAAAATTTACTTCGGAAGTATATGTATAAAAATTAACAGAAAAATTTTTTCTATATCTCGGAGTAAGTTTTACTATTTCTGAAATCAATTTTACTAATTTTATATTAAAATTTGTTTCAAAAATAGTAAAAATTTCTGTCAATTTTTATTACTTTCAACGTAAATTTATCTAATTTTATAAAAATTTGTTTAAAAAATAGTGAAATTTACAAAATAAAACCGGAAATTCTTTGTCAATTTTTACCATTTCCGGAGTAAATTTTACTAAGTGAATTTTTATTCGAAGTGAATTTTACTAAAATTTATATTAGAAATAGTAAAAATTTTAGAAAAATGCGTAAAAATTCCAGCAAGTTCCGATTCTTCTTTGTAAATATATTAAAAGTTACTATATTAATTTTCTTCCCTCTAATAAATTTAATATTAGAATTTTTATTATATAAGAAAATAGTGAGATTTACTCCCGAAATAGTATAAAAATTTATACTATTAAATAAATTCCAGTCAATTTAATGCTTTTACTTTATAAATATAATAGTAAAAGTGACATTATTCTTTTTTTTTGCCTTGGATAAATAATTTCGAATCGTAAAAATTCCTCTAAAAATATATGAAAAATAAAGTGCATATATAAAAGAAAATAAAAAAACTGACTGCGTGAGGCGAACGTCATGATGACATCGCTCTGGTCGATGGCCCGCAGATCCTGACCGGACAAGTTGAACTCGCCATGCTTTCCTTGTTGCTTGACGTCGACCGGTTTCTCGTTCTCGTCCTCGCCAAGTGCGTTCTTATAGATGTCCAAGAGAAACTTGGGAGCGGACCTCTTCACCTGAGGCGGCCGATGAATGACATGCTTCGGTCTGTCCGGCAATCCAAGGAGATTCAACATCTCGTGCTCGACTTCACGTTTCTCTTGTTGCGAGACCAATCGATGTATCACCGTTTGATCGTAACCATTGTCAATATAAAGTCCACTCATTCTTTTGCCAGTGATGTGAGTAACCTTCTCCAATAGCAGAACACTCAATATCACGAGCAATGAACAATAAATGATGATCACGTCCTGGCGAAACATTGCCGCGGGGAATTTTCCACACCTTTGTTTCTTTTCTTCTTCTTCTTCTTCTTCTTCTTCCTCTCCCTCAAGGTCCCGAGGGAGACATTCGGCTCAATATTTCTCCGCACTATAAAAATTATTATTTTTTTATTTTTTTTGAAAAAATTTTTCTACTTTTGCACTTTTTTTGGGTAAAAATTTGTACTTCTGATAATCTGATTTTTTATTGGTTGATTGTAACTGATTATTATTGACTATTGATTATTTAGGAAAAAAAGGCACTTTAATCGGAGAAATTAAATTCGGAGTCCTGTTACCTGTCGTTTGGTTCACTATCCGCACCGTTCACCACTGACGACGACTCGGTGACCACTGCACTGCACGGCTCTCCGCAATTTCAAGAGTCTGTTTGTCTGGGCCGATCGGCCGTACACCTCCTCTTGAGTCCGTAATGTTCCTCGCGAGGCCTCCAGCATCACCACACCGCCTCCCAGGTACGTAGATTCATCAATTGGTTCCCATTCCTCATTTTCTTCGTCTGTATTACCTACATTATTACATAATTATTAATTTCCATTATTTTTCAAGACAATAAAAATCAAAAATAGTCCGTAATAAATCATAATAATAAGATCGAAAAATAAAATAGTCATTTTATTATATATTAATTAAATTATATTTAAATTTGTAAAAAATTATATACCTGAAGTTGATAATTGATATTGGATTTTTTTTATATCTCCGTCTTTGAAAAATGACTTTTTTTCCTCGACCAAAAGAGAGGTATTTTTTCCACTTGTTCCTAAAATTGGCATTTTTATCTTCTGTATGCCGGCAAATCTATTAGATTAAAACTAAAAAAATTGATGATCAATTATAAAATTAAAAACTGTAAAATACAAATTTATAAATATTCTATAAATTTATTAATAAATTAATAAATAAAATTAATTTTTAGTGTAGTGGAAAATAGAAAAACAAATTTAAAAAAAAGTGAAAAATAAAAAAATATAAATATAAAAATAGTGGAAAATGGAAAAATAAATTTCAAAAATAGTCAAAATCAAACAAACTAATAAAAAAATAAGAAACATGAATAAAAAAAACACTAAAAAGTAAAAAAATAGCGAAAAATAAAAAAAAAGAGTAAAAAAACAGAGAAAAGTAAAAAAAAAATTTTTTTTTAAATAGTGAAATATAAAAATCAGAATAAAAAAATATTGGAAAATAAGAGAATAAAAATATAAATAAAAAATAGTGGAAAAATGAGTAAAAAAACAGTGAAAAGGAAAAAAGAAAATTAAAGAAAAAATAGTGAAATATAAAAATCTAAATAAAAAAATATTGGAAAATAAGAGAATAAAAATATAATTAAAAAAATAGTGGAAAAATAGCAAAATGAGTAATAACAGTAAAAAGTAAAAAAATAGTGAAAAATAGTAAAATGAGTAAAAACAGTAAAAAGTAAAAAAATTAATAAAAAAAAAATTAGCGAAAAATAGAAAAATAAGTAAAAAAAAAACATTAGAAAGTAAGAAAAATTAATAAAAAATAGTAAAAAAAGAGTAATTAAAAAATAAAGAAAACAGTAAAATATAAGTAATTAAAAAAAAGAAACTCAAATGACAATTAATAATTAATAATTAAAAATAAACCAGAGAAAATTGAATTTCTCATCTGAAATTCAAAAACCTTGATGTCCGAAAAAATAAAAAAAAATAATTATATAAAAATATAAAAAAAATTAATTAAGAGTCAATTTTTGAGATTCATCTCTCAAAAATAGAGAAAAGAAGAAAAAACGAAAATTGACGTGTTTTCAAATCTCTCTCACTCTCTCTCTCTCTCTCCGAATTAAAGTGAAATTATTATTCACTCAGATTACACACATATTTGAATTACAAGATTTCCTGATGGATTCACTCTTTGAAGATTTAATCTTCCCAAAAAGAATCTTCACGAAAGAAATATGAGAAAGAAAGTCTCATAGGACAAGGTAATGACAAGGTCGAGCCGAAAATTAGTTACGCCAACACAACTTCAAGTCAGATTCTCTTTCGCTTGTTAATAATACAATAATTTACAACACTCGTGAACGACAAAAAAAATTTATCACAAAAAGAAAAACGGAAAGAAAAATAATAAAAAATAAGAACTACATACTAATAGACAAATTTTTTTTAATTTTGTCTTATACGGAAAACGATTAGGAGTTAATTATTAAACGATGTTGAAATTGTTTCTTTCTCAATATCATTGATGATGAAAAATTATTTTCGAAAAAATGATGATTCTTTTTTTATTATTAATATTATTTTAATTTCTCGCGTGCCAAGGGAATACGTTCCTGATTCATAGAAATAGGACCGCCTCTGTCGAAGAGTAGGCGGGTACGGACCATTCTTCTTCAAAGTAGCGAGAAGGATCAGAACTGCTGAACAATCAGAAAGCAATGGCGGTCAACGAAATAAAATATATCCATTTTTCTAAAAAAAAAAAAATAATAATAATAAGAATGATAACATAATAATAATAATAATAATAATAACAATAATTTTTCAGAATAAATTTTCCAACAATTATTAAAATCAAATTCCAAATCGTTTCTTCACTCTAAATTAAAATTGAAATATTCCATAATTGCAGACATTATGAAATGTAACATGTTTTTTATAATATAATTAAATTTTCATTGAAATCGAGATTAAAATTAAAATTAGAACTAATCAATTCAGTTTATAAATAAATAAATTCTTATTTTATAGTTGGAGATATTATTTTTTTGATTATACCCAAAATTTTTAGAATTATTCCAGTTGTGAAAAAAGAAAGTAAAGAAAAGAAAATAAAGAAGAAATAAAGTAAATAAGGAATAAAAAAAATAAAAATAAATAAATAAATAGATAAGTAAAAAATAAAATAAAGAAAAAAGAAAATAACACAAATGAAAATAAAGAAGAATTAAAATAAAGAAAACAGAAAATAACACAAATAAAAAAAATAAAATAGAAAATAAAGACAATAAAGAAGAATCAAAATAAAGAAAAAAGAAAATATAATAACAAAGAATAAGAATTAACAAACAAGAAAATAACACAAATAAAAATAAAGAAAATGGAAAATAAAGTGAATAAAGAAGAAATAAAATAAACTGAATAAAGAATTTTAAAAAATGAAAATAAATAAAAATAGATAAGTAAAAACGAAAATAAAGAAAATAAGGAGAAAAGTAAGAAAGAATATAAAGAGAATAAAGAAGAATGAGAATGTTTTTCTCTATATTATTATCGGAAGGATAAATCTAAAGTTTTAAAAGTATATCGCTTAAATAATTATTATTTTGGGGATAAAAATCCACAATTCTCTCACATACTGCCCAAATACATACTCCTACTCCAGAAACAAAAGCTAATCCGCATCAAGAGGGCATTTTTTCCACATCCTCTTTCCTGTCTATCAATCTGCAAATGTAAGTAATATGAGAAATAACGTACAGTGATTGGTTATCCCCACTTCTATCAAGCAGCCGCGCCGCATAT